>JASXTE010000019.1:7157500-7420000 GCA_030280995.1 Hemileia vastatrix
CTCTACTCAACCAGATGAATCAACTAGGGCTAAAATCAAATATTTACATCTTCCCTCCTTTATATGAACATCATCAAAACTAGCCCTACCAAAAATAGTATTTTCACCAATTGCATGTGCATGTTCCTTTGGCCTTAAATAAATTCTCCTTTCACATTCTTTGCATGACTGAACCCATTTTTTAACAGTCAGATTCAGACTAGGCCAACAAAATCTATCAGCAATTTGTCTATAAAATTCACCAACTCCACTATGCCCAAGATCTTCATGCAGTGATTTCATAAATAATTCTTGCCCTTTCTTTTGAGTTATAACTACTTGAGGATTTGGATACTTCCTCCTCATTAATCTTCTTCCAGAGAGATAAAATTCTGGTAATTTCCTTCGATAGACACCAATTCATCACTATCACATTTATCCGGCCTTTCTAATGTTAATTAGTATTTTACCATTTTACAATAAAAACCTGTCTGTCCCCAGACATCATCTTGAAAATCAAATAATATTATATCAACAGGCACTTCCCTATCTCCTATATTACCTGCACGTGAATGTTCCAGTAATTTTAATACTAAACTTTGCCTTTTTATTGTTAAATATTTTTTATTTTCTGTCTTTGAACTTTCCATCCTTTTAAAAACCAAATTTTCTTCTCTTTCTCTTATACCCTTCTCAGCCTCATCATCTACATCTTCATCCATACTCCTTTTTACCAAATTTTTACAAACATTCAGCCTCTCTTTAACCAAATTTACTAAAACTCCAACATATACACCATTCACCATTCACCAGCTTTCTACCATCCAACACAATTTCACCATCCTCAACCATGTACAAAACATCAACAACCTCTTTTTTACCTAATTTAGCTACATCATCATCACACTCCCCAAGTATATAATTTATCATATTTTTATTATTTTCAAGTTTAACATCATGGTGTAGGTAGTCATCATTTTTATTATCTACATATATTAATACTTCTATTTCAACCTCATGGGGGAGGTAATTATCATCATTATTCACAGATATTAATCCTGCCAGTTTAACCTCATGGGTGAGGAAATCATCATCTTTATTCACAGATATTAATCCCACCAATTTAACCTCATGGGGGAGGTAAGTAAAGTCTTCAGCATCCTTTATGCTGGACTTGATTACAGGTATATCTTCATCAAATTCTTCTGAGTCAGAATCCTCTTCAGTAGTTGGTCTTCTTGATAAACCATCTGGCATAGTAGAGATCTTTCCAGGCTTGTGAGCTAAAACAAAAAAATGCTGAATAAAAGATACTCATCTAGTCATGGTTGCATTCAGTAAACTAGGGGGATTGATCATTTGAATTAAAAATTTATCATCAACTTTTTATTCAAATTGTTCTCATAAAATATTTTGAAGTTTCTTTAAGAATTTTTCCACACCAAAAATTTCTTATTTTGGTTGAGAATGTCTTGTTTCCATATAAGTAAAAACCTCTGATTCACACCTGACTGGTCTTATATAGCCAGCCTTATCCATTTGGGACAGAACGGCCCCAGAAGAAATCTTACTAGAATCCACTGCTAAATAAAACTGGCCTGCATCTTTCCTATAATATAACTTGTGAAGGATAATATCTTCTCCTACCACCTTCTTCAACCTAAAAAAGCCTCTTCACACTCTTCATCCCACTCCCAATCAGCATCCTTCCTAGTCAACCATCTCAAAGGAGCAGCCAATGAAGAAAATTACTTGATAAACATTCTGACATAAACACATATGCCTAAACACCCTTAGTTTTTGGTTGTATTCTTGGGTCTTGGCCAGGACTGAATTTCATTTACCTTCTACTTTGAAATAATCCTAACCTCTCTACATAACACATGACCTAATATTTCTAAAGCTGGAACACAAAATAAAAATTTGGAACCTGAAATCGTTAAACCAGCCTCTTCTATCCTAAACAAAATCCTCTCTAAAATAACAGTATATTCCCGGATAAATTTTTTTATAACTGTATTTTCCTTCAATACTTCATTACCATAATCTTTTGAAGGTCCTTTTATTCCACCATCATGAATAAATATACCAGCATATTATGGAATTTTGTCTTGTAGAATCCAAGCCATCTGAGCTTGGTAAGCAGCAACCAAATTTGTTGCTCCTTGAGGTAATCTTGTCAGCTGTAGTTGTCCAAGTGGCATATCAAAATATGTGAGAGGCCTAGAATCATAATGCAACTCTCTTTCTTCATATCCCCTCTTTATAAACCTAAACCATAACATACTCTCCCTGAAAAAATCTTTTCAAACTCCTCTGTGCTAGGTGGTATTCCTGCATTTTTTATTGTTGTGACAGTCTAAAGTTTAGTATGGAACTAAATTTCTACTATAAAAGTGTTTTTGGAGATGATTATTGAGATTTTAAAAGCCAATCTAAATTTAAAATGGTTATATTTTAAAAAATGAGTATATAAAAGGGTTTAAAAAAGGATAATTTTACAAGTCAAGATTAAACAAATAATAAAAGCTCAGGAAATGCAAGTATAAGTCTAAAATTACATGGAAATAAAAGAGAGGAGTCTCAAGAACCTTTGAAATTTTTATAGGATTTTTTACTATTTTTCTACTATTTTTAATAATTTTATAAAGTATTTTTGATTATTTTATATTCTTCATAAATTACTTAACTTGGATAATTTTTACTAGGTGACCAGGGTTGTGCAGACTACAAAAATTGGAATAGATTATAAAGGAGAGGTAGCTCTATCATCCATATTTTTTTAAATTTTTTTAGTAGAATTTTAAGGTTCTAATTGAGTCCAGAAGTCTTAAAAAAGCTCTGGAACACTCCAGAAGGGCTCTGTACAAACTCTGGTGATCTCTGGACAAGCTCTGGAATAATTCGGCAGGGGAAAATAGGGCACATGAAATACTATGCATATGAAGCCTGTAGACTTAAAATAAGATATAGGGAGAGAAAATTTAACAGAAAACATCCAACAGCTTAATCATTAAACAAAACAATTTATATTAACAACAATAATTATTATTTTACATAACAAATTATAAAATTGTAATACCCTTATAAATATAACACTTTTACATAACATTTTATTAATTTCACTCAACATTATATATAATAACTTAAAGGGTAAAATTTTAAAGGAATTATCATCAGGGATCTAAATATAGCAACTAAATCTGATAAAAATAAAAGCTTCATAAAAGTATATTATTCAATCATTTAATAACTTTTCTAAATACAGCTTCACTGTTGTGTTTCTTAACCTCATTATAAATAACACTGTTTCTAAATCTCAAAAACATTAATAAAAAATAGTTTATTGGTAATTTTAAAACAAGTAGAGGTTTTAGTTTATTTAATTGAGAACTCTTATTTTACTTAAAGAGACAGGGATTTCCTAGCTTTATCTAAATCCCTTGGATTCTGCTTACAGCAAGGCGACTGTAAGAGTCTTTCTACATTGGTGGCTCTCAACATGGGGTCAAATTCTTTAGCTTTTAAACAATCTTATGTGGTATCTGGACTTGCCTAGCCTGCAAGAGGCTTAGTTAAACAAACACTTATCTTATTTTAACATTTTAATTTTTGGTTTTTGGTATGTCATTGGCTATTGGAACTGTTGTTTTGGCTGCTGGTCTACCCCTTAGACCATCAGTAAGAATTGTATCTTGAGGGGGGGCCAATTTTTCTTCTGATAATTTAGAAGGATTTTTATTTAGGTAAAAAACTGATGCTGGATTGGATGGAGCTTTACCTTTGGATATGATGAAGTAGATTAGGTTTTTTATGGGAGACAGAGAGGTAGAAGAAGAGGTTATTGCTATGGATGGCTACAAAACTCAGAATTGGAAGAAGCTGAATATGTAAAAACAAAAAAATTTTTCAAAGTTTTATTCAATGTTTCATCTTAAGGATATTGGTAGGAAATGGGAATCAAAAGGTGGTGTAACATCTCTTGGTAAGTATCATCAGCTTATGGTTGAATTTCAGGTGGTTTTGGATTATTTTTTTGATTATGAATTTTTATATCATGAAAATGATGCAAAGTATGTTTATTGGGATGCTATGGGGGTAAAGGTTAAGAACAAAGTTATGATGGTGCTTATTAATTCTAATTTGATGAAGAATCTCCCAGATTGAGAAGCTAGGATTCTTGAAATGGAGGTGCTAAAGAAGGTTATTTTGGAACATCTGGATACTCATAATACTGTTGATTTGGACTCTAAAGAAGATGCTTTGAAGACTCAAGAGGTAGAAGAGGTAGCTTGTGTGAAAATTTCAGAATCAGCTATTCCTGAAGATTTTGGTCAACCTGAAGATGAATTTGTTGGGGAATTTTTGGTTACTGAAGTTGATAAAGTTGTTATAAATGATAAAGAATATTTGAATTTTATGGATGATTTTGGGATGGTTGATTTGGAATTGGATACTGAGGATTATTTCCCTCAGGTTTTTACTTTAGAAGCAGAGACTGTGTGCAAAAAAAAAGCTGAATATGGCTAATGGATCTGGAATAGTGAGAGCTGTAAGCAATGGAGCTAGGGTTATGGTAGATGAAGATGTTATTATGAGGGGTGAATATGGAAATGTGGGTCTTCAAGAGGTACCCAGGGCCAAGGATGTTAAAAAAAAAGTTCAGTATGAAAGGCCAGTAAAGACTGGTCAAGAGAATGTGATGAATAATTTTTTTCCTGCACTAATAAAGAGTGCAGAAGCTTTTTAAGATAGAGTGAATAACTTGGATTCACCTAAGATTTGGGAAAAGGTATGTTATTCTTTTTGTACTTTGGTAGAAAAAATTCTGGTGAATGGTTTACATTTGGACTCAGGAACAGTAGTAGGCAGTTGGAATCAATTGATTGTTTGGTCCACTATGATCTTATCCTGGAAATTACTTTCTTTTTGGTTCACCAAGACCTCAAACTGGCAATTTATTCTTTATATGGACAATTTATGTAGGGATTTTCAGAAGTGTAGTCCACCAAGACTTTAACCTGGTAATTGATTAAAAGTTTATTTCTCCAAGATTTTTACTGGTGAATGCTAATATATTTGGATATTCAATTCAGTCATTTTTAATTTATCACTGGTTCATCAGTACTCATACTGATACCGACTAATTTGGATAACTAAATCATTGATGGATATGGTGGAACTTATCAAACTTATTAATGAGCCAATGATCTCCAATCAATATTGCACAAGGATCAGTGGTGATTTAATGTTATTCAGCCAAACTTATGAATGAGCCAATGATCTCCAATAAGTATTGCACAGGATCAGTGGCAATTTAATGTTTTTCAGCCAACCTAATAGTAATTCTATAAGTATTGATTACACAAAAGATAATATAGCTAAGAATATTAATACCTGTGATATTGGTTCAAGAGGTGTTTTAATGACAAATGATAAATATATTAGGGGGTATCAATGTTGACCAATCCGCAATTAAATTAATTGCAGAAAATAATCTGCATACCCCAATTATCTTCTGCAATTATTTTTGTTAATTATTGGGTTATTAGACACTTTATGTGTCAATGTTCACCTCTTATCCAAAAATTTTCTACTCAATTTTTCATAACCACATATCGGACAACTTTCTGTCATAACCACATCTTGGCCTACTTTCAATCATAACATCTGCAATTATATGTCATGTGACTTGCATACAAATCAATCATGGATATGATGAGTTTGGGATCAGGAAGTAGGAATGGAAATTGAGATATAAGAGGCGGGATAATGCATTAAGATGGATTCCTTATCCACTAGCCCCAGAGCTAGTGGATAAGAATCTTCCGCAATTAATAATGTCTAATCCTGGGGAAAAAAAATTACTGATCCCTAATTGTGGATCCCTGAACCTTGTATTGAAAGAGACGGGTAGTTAGGATGACATGTTCCATGGTATTCTATACGTGCTTAACACATTGATTAGTTTATATGGTTTATTGATTTAAGGTGTGATCAATCAATCAGGATGTATGTTGATAATATAAGATTATATATAGTAGATGATGCCTTTCTTGTATCCTTATCCAATCTTATACTTTTCCATTACCAAAAGCTGATTGATTGCTTTGCATTATTTTCTCTTTGTTCTTTTATTTATTATCGATATTTGTTACTATCCTGTGTTGTGCATCAATCACTGGGGACAGGTACATGTATTACATTACTACTGTGTTTAACTGGTACTAACATTAGTATACCTGTCAGGTGATTGAATCCGTTTACTTCAACAGGGTATTTATTATTTGACTAACAAATAGCTTATATTAAATAAAAGGTCTGTATTATTATTATTATGGTTATTTCTCAACACTCTGCAATCCAATCTTATACTTTTCCATTACCAAAAGCTGATTGATCGCTTCGCATTATTTTCTCTTTGTTCTTTTATTTATTATCGATATTTGTTACTATCCCGTGTTGCGCATCAATCACTGGGGACAGGTGATTGAATACGTTTACTTCAACGGGGTATTTATTATTTGACTAACAAATAGCTTATATTAAATAAAAGGTGATTGAATACATTTACTTCAACGGGGTATTTATTATTTGACTAACAAATAGCTTATATTAAATAAAAGACCTTTGATACATTGATACCCCCTATTATCAGTAAGTAAGAAAACAAAGATGATCAAAATAGAAAAGAATAATAATAAGATCAATGGACTATCTAACCTTATGAATGAGCCAATGATTTCCAATCAGTATTGCACAAGGATCAGTGGCGATTTGATGTTATTCAGCCAACCTAATAGTAATTCTATAAGTATTTATTACACAAAAGGATAATATATCTAAGAAAATTTATACCTGTGATATTGGTGCAAGAGGTGCTTAAATGACAAATGATAAATTTATTACCAGTAAGTAAGAAAACAAAGATGATCAAAATAGAAAAGAATAATAATAATATTGATGGAGAAAAAGGATAACAAGTAGCATTACATCTATATATATTATATTCTCCATCGATCTCTTGAAAACTCTACTCAGTAAACATCTACTATTAGCATGCAATGCACATGGTGTTCAAAAGTCGTGACTGGTTGACTGAGGCAATAAGGTTAGGTATAGTACAGAAATGTGAGAACTGGTAATGACATTTGATAATGATGAGTTAGGAAACAATTTTGAATCCTGACAGAAATAAATTTAGGAAATGAAGATGTCAAATAGACCTACTTTATTTTTTGGTTGAAGAAAGGTAGAAATTTTAAAGATTGTTGGTAGAGATTTTTAAACTGGAAATAAAGGTGCTATGAAAGTCTGGTGCATATGAAAAATTCTGATAAATTTTTTGGGGTGATTTGAAGGGTTGGAAACTTATTTGAATTTTGTGATGCTGAATTTTTTGAAGTTGGAAAGGAGCTGGGTTATTAGTAGATATCATTAGTAGAATATTTAGGTGAAGCTTGGAGGACCTTATGGAAAGAATGGAATCAAAGTATTTGGCTCAGTAGGTGAGGAGCCAGCTCTCTCATGCTGTGACAAAGGAAGAAATTGGTAGAGGGGAGTCTGAAGGAATTCAACCCTTGCTCTTAGTAGTGGAATAATTTAAGGCAAATAGGCTTTATTTAAAGTTTATTTTATATAATTCCAACAGAAAATTAAAATAAAACAGACGTCATATTTTATCAGCACTAAAGAAGAAAATTTTAAAGAAGAGAAGAACAGTCAAAACAAATAATCTCTTTGGAATATTTCCAAATCAGTATCAAAACTTTGCATTAGTATCCTTCTCTTCAAAATTTCTTCATAATGAAGAGGATGAAGAGGAAATGAATTTTTTTTTGGTAAAATATGCAAATTTAAGAATGGGGACTTTCTTCATTGGAGGAAGGATGCGGCAGTCTAAAGATTATTATGGAGCCCAGGATCATGTTTTGGAGGATTAAGATGGTTACTTTGGGAGTTGGGAAAGTTAATTTAACTTGAAAACATTTTTTATTATTAAAAAAATGGAAGTTTTAGTTGAAAAAAGGATTATTTATACAAGTCAAGATAGAAAAATTATTTAATGGTCAAAAAGTGCAATTATAGGTCTAAAAGTGTATGAAAATGAAATCTAGTAGTCTCAAGAACCTTTGAAAATTTTCTCAGAACATTACTATTTTTCCTATATTTTTAATAATTTTATAAATTATTTTTGATTATTTTTGATTTTTGATAATTTACTTAACTTTAATAATTTTTAGCTCAGTGAATAGGGTTGCGCGGGCTACCAAAATTTAATTAGAGGCTCCCCAGATTTAACCCTATTATGTGTATTTTTTTAATTTTTTCAAGGTTTTAAGGTTCTAATTGAGTCAGGAATGATCCTGATGAATTCCATATGACCCCCAGTATTTTCTGGCCGGAAAAATAGGGCACATGATTTAACTATGCATATAAGGGCTGCAGACTCAAAATTAAAATCATCATATAAATTATCATAAAAAAACTAACAATGCATAATCAACAACTACCGTCTTCTTTTACATAACATTTTATAATTTCTAATACCCTTATAAAAATAACACTTTCAAATAACATTTTATTAATTTTATATAACAACTCATAAATATATATATATAGGGTATCATTTTGAAGGTCACATCTACAGGGATTTGATTATAACATCTGTTCACTAAAATAAAAAGCTTTATAAAAACAAATCATTTAATCATTTAAATAAATTTTATCAGTTCAACTTCACTGTTGTATTTCATTTACTTATTATAAAGAACACTGATTTTTAATCTCAAAAATGTCTGAAAAAATAGTCAACTTGTCTTTTTTTATCAAGTAGATGATTTAGCTTAGATAATTGTGAACTCTTATTTTACTTAAAGGGACAGGTTTTTCCTTGGTTTATCCAACTCCCTTGGATTCTGCTTACAGAAAGGTGACAGTAAGTGTCTTTTTAGACTGCCTCTTACAATGCATAGTGTCCATAGTGCTCATGCTCCTCACCTCTCAACCTAATCATAACATAAATTCTCACACATTTCTTTCAGAGAATTTAATGGAACTGAATTGAGTATACATTGCTGCAAGGTTTGTAGGGCCAGTTGCTGAAAAAAAAGCTGTGAAAGCTTCCTCCATAATGCTATTGGGTAAGATCATATGTTTTCATGAACAATTGAGCTCAAATTTGTGTTGCCCAACTTCTGAACTCTGACATCAGCTGCTTAACAGCATTTGACTGTGTATGCAGCTTTGCTTCCTCCATCAATGGAACTGGGATTTCGCCTTTGACTAGATCATCAAGAGCTCATTGTAATAAGCAAAAAATTATCTTTCTGTGCCATTTGAGATAGTTTGAGGATTTCAGAATAGGGATTTAATGCAGTAGTTGACCAGAATAGTTAGATGGTTACATGATGATTAATTGAGTCTGTTCAGAATTTTAATCAATGTGATCTTTAAAATAATGATATTGATTTTTGTGAGTTACCAAAATCATGACCAGTCAGCAATGCTTAATGGGGCCAACCTAAGCGCAAATGTAAAAAAGCATATCAGTATTTGTAAATATCAAATGATAGATTTATATGGTAATTGATTAACAAATATATGTAGGAATTTAATGAGACAATAAATACATTAGCCTAACACTTGTCTAACGTTTAAAATAATAATATCAATTGTTGTTAGTTAAAAAAATCATGACCTGTTAACAATGCTTAATGGGGCCACCCTAAGAATCAATGTGAATGAGAGAAAACATGTATAATACACCACACAATATGGGGGGCGGACTTGCTAGCAAGTCCGCAACCTTGGACCCAAACTCACCATAGATTGAACACACATTGAGCTATTGATAAAGGAACCATACAATCAGGGATGAACACCACTCAGCAGAACAGTTTTAGGTGGGTGTTCAAGTAGAGTTCAGTATGGGTTCAGTCTGAGTTCAGTCTGAGTTCCATCTGAGTTCCATCTGAGTTCAGGTTGAGGACTTGCTAGCAAGTCCACCCCCTATATTGCGTAGTGATAGAAACCGTGAAACAAATACCTAAGCGCAAATGTAACAAAGCGTATTTTTATTTGTGAGTATCAAATGATAGATTTATATGGTGATTGATTAACAAATAACAGTAGGAAATCAATGAGAAAAGAAAATAATTGCCTGCTGCATTAATTATAACTATCACTGTTGTTAACCTATTTCTAACCTATCTAATACTAGCACAAGTATTCTCATTACTACACTGTTCTGGATAAGGTTATGTAAATAGATTATGAGATAACTGAGGGTAGTCATGTTGAGTTACGAAGCATTGCTTTGAGATTCTGAAATCAATTTATTTACTTTTACTTTCCTCAGCATTACTGATTAGTTCCTCCCCTGCAAAGAGGCTCAGGCTACTTACTCCGCATGAAGTTCTCACACTTCCACTGTGATTCCTCAGTAAGCCTGTCTTCTCTGCATGTAATGTACTCTTCCTTTTTATCAATGTTACTCTTTTCCTGATCTTATTGTTAAATAAAAATTCTTATTTAGATATTGCATTCTCAGTGATCCTTACCTGAGCTTAAAACTTTTTTTATCTTAGCTTCAAAATCTTTTTGTTCTGTTTGTGTATATTTTTAATTATCATGTGAAGTAGCCTTGTGTACTGAGTAAATAAAAGGAGATGTTCCTGTATACCTTGTTTTGCATCTCCTTTTATCCTCTTCTTTCTTCTTTTCACTTGCACTGTTATCTTTTCTATTTATCATTAGTCTCTTTATCTCAGCGCTGCTTCACTCAAGTATAGACTTTTGTCTAATCTTATTGACTTTATTGTATAAATTTTCTGGTTCAGATTAAAACTTATCTTATTCTATTTTTCTAAATTACCTTTAGGTACAAATTGGCTTGATTCAATCTCTCCTTGAGATTTATTAGCACTTAATAAGGGGTATCAAAGTTAAAAATCTGAAATTATTTAAAAGGCATTTCACACCACAAAAATACAGCCACAAAATTACCTTAAATTATCGGTAAAGAGGTGTCTTATGGGCAAGAAATGCTATATATGAAAAAATAATTATGTCTGATTTGATGGAAAAAACAATGATTTTGAACTGGTTAATTTCTAACTTTGACACCCCCTAATACAACTTGTTCAATTTATCTAAAGGTACTTCAATATTATCTCTCCTAATACTGTATTTAGTTATGTTTTCCTTTATGTGATTCCTAAGATTTTCTAGGTATGTTTAGAATTCTGAGGAGAAGCTATCTTGGTGTTCATTGCACAATATTGGGCCTCTTTTTATATGCGCAGAGTAACAGATGAGCGGAGAGTACAAATCCGCATGTAGTAATCAGTATGTATATACATTTGAAGGTCAAAAGCTATGATTTAAAAAGTATTTTAAGTGGAAGATAATTTGATAGAAAAAGTTATGAGTTATATTTAGTTTTTAAAAGTGACTAGGATTAGATAATTAAGTAAAAAGCTAAAAGATGCTTAAATAGCCTACAAATATTGTATTCCGAAAAAGGAAAAAGAAAAATAAGAATAACATTTAAGTTTCAATCTAACAGTAAGCCCGTCTTCTCTGCACGTATAACTTGGCTTGATTCCATCTCTTTTTGAAATATAAAAGAACTGGCGCCCTAACTTCCTAAAACTTAGCATATTTTCCCGGTAACCTAACTGACCACGACTGATTCCACAATGAATACTCGGGGCTGCGCGTCGCTAGATGCAGCAGCCCCACCAGCAATTCTCATTTCACAACCACTCATTCCACTAAAAACCTGAGATTGTTAGATATATCTATCAGGCGAGGTGCGTAGCATGCAGGCTTACACATCCGGGCCGAAGTTCCGGATTTGTGTGCGAGCCTGCTGTCCGTCTGCTACGCAGACGGGTAGCAGGCTTGTCTCTTTTTGAAATTCATTAGCGCTCACTACAAGTTGTTCACTTTTTCTAAAAGGTTTTCATCTAATAATATTTACAAAATTGTTATCAGCTTATATTTAGTGGCTTCTATTGCACTTGGAAATAATATGATAAAGAATTAAACTTAATGTAGTTTTTTATTTGAACTGCAGAATTTTTCGGTTATAGCATAACCAAAAAAATAGATTTCTGTTTTTCAACTATGATAGCGTATATGGTGTTACCAGCTCTTTCTTAAGAGAGCTAGTTGAGTTTAAAGACAGAATATCTTGTAACGCAAGGGATTGTTATATTGTGATTTTTTCGAGCATGGTTTGGCTTTTATCAAATTGGCAATCCCCCTGTTGATCTGCAGGCTTTTACTGTTCCTTCTTTTTTTTGCTTTTTTCGAATATCTAAATTGGAATACATAAGTATTGGGTTGGCTAAAGATGGATAAATTTAAGAGTAAAGATTACCGTCTCTTGTTAAATCGCATACGGGCAAGCTTTAGGCATACATTTTTCAAATTGGAAATATTTTTTAGCTCGAAACCTCTTATAACAGCGTATGTTTCAATGAGAAATCCCTTACTTTACAATGCAATCTAGCTTTAAATCACAAGGAAGCGCGCTAAATTAAAAGAGTTATTAGTTTTAAAATTGTATACAATTGATTATCTTCTGCCCTCTGCACATTGGATAAACGTATGCACTATTACTCACCCTCCCTTATAAGGATCATAATCAAATGAGTTGTATTTTTGCTGGCATTTCCACGATTGCTCAGTAAAATACTGAGTTGTAAAATTATATTTTTCGGGTATTTTTGTGGCGAATTTGAATTGCTTAACTTCTTTGTCTTTATGTGCTTGTACAATGTTCATCATTCTGTAATCCAAATACGTATTCAAAAAGAGATAAGTTTTTACAATATAGTTTTCATGCGGTACATACATGCCTTCAGGTGTGCAATAAGACAACATATTGGAATCTGACTCGGCACCATTAGGGCCATTAAGATTACAAGTTTTATCCCCACGTGTTATAAAATAATGCTGTTTAAAAATTGTAAATAAAAACTCAGAGTATTATCCAAGTTGTATTTCAAAAAACACCGAGCACAATGGTGCACTTACTTGAGATTTCCAAATTGCAGCTATCAATCTTGCACGCGCAACGTCTGATACACCAGCCTCTATTTCTCCAGCTGTACGCTCCGAGTCTTCATTGTGATTGTTCAAAAAAGTTCCATCTCGGAGGAATCCATATAATCCATCATCAGTGCTAATGCCTTTTGACATTGCAACAGAAGTTGAATTTGAAATATGTAATTGAGCGGAATTCTGCACTTTTGATAGTATAAAAGAAACGTCCTGTAACTGTTAAGAAGTGCCAGATCAAATGAAAATTTTAGGAGTCTCTTTTTAAAAAAAAAAATCTAGAAAATTCTCGAACTTTAACTATTTGGTTTGTTGGAGCCTTAAAAAAAAGATTGTGGTAGGTCCATGCTCCGCCAGCGATGACTCCGGAATCTCCTTGCACAAATGGCCAAATTTTCGGGCCCCAGATCCCCCAGGCTTCTGGAAACAAAAAACCGGGTATACCTCCTGCTATTCCAGCAATGAGACCCAATATAGTCGAAACTTTCATGAGGACATTGGGTTCAGTTGGAATCAAGTCATCTACCTATTTTTCCAGAGTTTGGTTATTAAAATGGTTCAAGATATATATGTTTTCAATTATCACATACAATTGACAACGCCATTCCTGATGAATTGATTGAGATGCATTATTAGAAGTGCAAAAAATGAAATTAGAAAAAGAAAAAGAGCTACCTTGCAATAGGCTTACAGCGAATCCAACAGCATTGTAAAGAATGTTACAGAAAAAGTTCCAGTTCTGCGTGGCCACTAAAATGTACCAATCTGGAGCTTTTACGGGAAGGCATATTTGTCCAGCATTGCACATTTTGCCTATCCCACTAATCAAAATTGATTACTTTGGTGAACTAATTATACTGGAGTAAATTTAAATACCATAAAAAATTGGTTGCGCCAACTTTTTCAACATATCGCTAACATCATATTAATCAGTAATTTATAATTTATCATTGTTTTTTTCATGAATCAGTTTCTACAATTCTACGAACCTCGAGTGAAAGAGAATTGCCTCCGGGATATGATTTCAAGTAGTCATCTAGTTTCATGTCTTTCCACAAGCTTGGGGTTAATGGTGCTTTTGAACAAGGATCAAATATATCATCTGATTCGTGCAATGAGACATTTTTGTGAGCCCGTGAACTATTATGGATTTTGGGTTTTTTTCGCTGGTGGTCAGTATTTCGAAGCCGAAAAGAAACAAAAGATGTTGTTTGAAGATTATCTGTAGTCTTTGAAGTTACCCAGTTAGCATGCCAAAACAAAAAAGTTATCCAAAATGAAATGAGTGGCTTTCGCATCTTCCAATTTCTTGATAAACTGAGCAGCTCTCTTTGTGTAGGGGAATATTTTCCACCTGTTTATAAATGGTGATACAGCTGATATACTTTAATGATTAAGATCACGTGTTTTGAATGTTTTAACTTGTTTTAGAGATAAATAAATCAATTTCGACAAGTGCCTTGAAGCGTTCACTTGACGGGTTGAACATGTTTCCTGATCCGAGCTTGAGCGATAAAAAGTTGTTTCTACTGTTTCAGCGAGTCTGCAGAGACAAGTTCTGAGGACGTGGAAAATAATTTTAGATTCAGATCACATGGTACAATTTGTTTTAACGTATCATGTCGAGAGTATAGCGATGATACGAAAAGCCTAATGTTGCTTCGCCGAACAAGTCTTCACCAGTCGAAAAAATCCAGCGTAGTGAAACTTTGTCGCCAAATCAAAATTCCTAGATAAAATTTGGATTATCAAAGACTTTTCTGGTCAGCATTGTTAGTATTCAAAAACCAATGCTTCATAACTCAGCACGAACTTTATTACTGCTTATTGTCTTTTATCGTTTACTATTGATTTAAGTAGAGATAAGTACATCTACGTATTACCGTAAGAAATTTTACAACATTTTGTATTACACGTCGCCCGAACGTTTCATCTGTCGGTTGCAATTTCCTTCATTTTTCACCAAGAAAGGTGAAAAATGAACAAAAATGCAATTGACAGATGAAACGCTCGGGTGACGTGTAGCATAAAACGTCGTCGCCTTTGTTCTGGGAAGAATGTCGAAATAATTTTCACTTACTATGATCACCTTTGGCTATTGTTTTTATCTATTCTAGGTTGCGTCTTATTATTTCACTCTTATCTTCATTGTGGCTCATAGCTTAGATCATACTATTTTCACTGAGCCCTTCTATTCTTATCACATTTATCCTCTATTCTACCTTTTTGTCTGAACTTACAGTTGCTCAGCATCTAGATGTTTCTCTCTATATATTGTGTGATTAGTCTTTTTAATGTTCGTACTCCTTTGTGTCAATTAGCACTTCTAAACCCTTGCTTTCATCAACACGTAAATTGGACGGCTCTTTCTTATTGACGGATTAATACTTTCACACAACACCTAACAACAAATATTCCAATATCTTAATATAATCAAATTCCACTTTCATCATATTAAAAATACTATATTTCAAACTCTACTTTATTAACTATAGTTAGAATGATTTGATATTAGTAGTCATGTAAATAGTTACGTAAATTACTAAGAGGATTGAATATATATACCAGCCATTATTACTACTGTTTACTTGTTCAATCTCCAACAATTTACTTAACAATCATTTCTCCATTATCTTATTCATTCTAACTATCACTTATATTCACCTAAAAACCAAATACAAACTTCGCTGACATATAACAACTTGCGTGAATAATCACTGGGATAGGTGATTATTATACGTTGTTAGTCAGTGTGAATTAGCAATTAGTTACTGATACAAATTGGCTTATCATCCAAGATTGTCTCAATATCTCTGAAAAAAAGATGTATCTCTTGCTGTCTTTTTCTTCTCAAGCAAGTCCATCCTATTTAAAGGGTTTTCACTTCCGCTAATTATTTCTTATATTCTGTACTTTACTCATTTATTACTATATTCACCTCAAGGTATTGTCAATTATATATATACATATATATACATATTATGTTCTCTTATACTTATTATATATTTACATTACTGTTTATCTAAGTTCTACATTTCCCATATTTCTATTCTTCTTTTTAACCTAACATTTCTTTTAACCTAACTTAATGATAACTCAGAATTATATATGGATGCTGATATGTCTATGTATTGCATCCATTTTTCCTCTTGTCTAATTGATTATTATTTTACCTCTAACTAAATCTTATCATATATTTTTAAAGTCTTTCATTTATTTTGTCCCAGTTGTCCCGTGTCCTATTGTCCTTGAGTCCCAAACTTACCTGTTGTCCATTCTTATCAGGTAATATTGTATGCATGCTCTACATCCATTTTTCCTCTTGTCTAATTGATTATTATTTTACCTCTAACTAAATATTATGGTATATTTTTAAAGTCTTTCATTTATTTTGTCTCAGTTGTCCTGTGTCCTATTGTCCTTGAGTCCCAAACTTACCTGTTGTCCATTTTTATCAGGTAATATTTCTTTCATTTATTTTGTCCCAGTTGTCCCATGTCCTATTTTCCTTGAGTCCCAAACTTACCTATTGTCCATTCTTATCAGGGTTGTGGGCCCAGTGCCCCTCATAATTATCTAAATCTGGCGACTGCTGATTCCACAAATACTAGTTCATCATCCTCCAGCTCCTCATCATCCACATACACTGCAATGGCGATCTCCCTTTCTTCACCACCTGATTTTTCATATCAACAAGAAAACTTTAATTTCTATGAAATTAAAAGAATTGAAAAATTAAATGCCAAAAATTATAGTACATCAAAAACAGAACTCAAATATGCTCTCACAGTCAGAAACCTCAATCAATTTCTCAATGAGGACAATCCAGTTCCAACCAACTCTGAACTAATCTCAGTGTTTCAATTATGGTAACAACAAATGAATACCATTATTAAAATATTTATGGATTGTGCCAACCAACACAAATTTATTCTTGATGATCACCACGGGAAATCAGGGGGTGAACTGCTAGCAGTTCCCTCTCTTTGAAACTTTCAGGAAGAGGTTGGGAAATCATTGGGGAAATGTTTTGAAAGAATTAGGAAACTGTTTTTAAATTATATGAAAAAATTTTGAAAAAAAAGTTGGCCCTAAATTGAGCCTCAATTTATCCCTTCTTGAGAAGAGCTTTGGATTTAAGTTGAGCATCAGTTGGACCAAATTTGAGCAATGGTTGAGCCACAACACTTTACGTACCATAATATTCAATTTTATATCTATATCCATTTAATGTTGGGAGGTCAGGTTTGATATTAGTAGAAATATCTTAAATGACACATAGTATACTAGGTCTGGAATATTATTTCAATTATCAATTTTTTTTCTGCAAATATATAAAAAAGAATACTATTTAAGTCCTTTTTTAAACTTTTATTAATAAAAATATAACTCTGTAAAAATATTTGCACATAATTTTAAATTTTCTAGAAAAAAGTTGATATTGAGCCCTTATCAATAGAAATTTCTCATTTTTCCTTGGAATAAAAAAGTATAAGACAATGTTCAAAAAATTTAATGTAGGAGAATATATATATATATATTTTATAAGGGGAAAAAAAAGTAATGTATTTTTTTAAAAATTAACACTATTACAGAAACTAATTTTAATATATTGGCACAAAACTTAGTCTTTAAAATAATGCACTTTTTTTAATTTTTTATCTGTATTCAGTTATTATTAAAATGTGAGTCAACATTAATTATTAACATACATGATAAATTCAATTTTGAATATTCATCCAATATTATATATATTCTATACTTTATTCTCTTTCAAAACTTTGCTCTCACCCTCTCTTTCTTTAAAATACCACCATCACCATAAAATTCATTTAATTAAAATGTCAAATTTAAGATACATTAGACTATTCTCTTTAAATTTTAAACCTATTTCTCCAAAAGAAAGATCAGTATTTGATGAAGTATCCACTCCAGTTATTATGAGACAAGGAAGATCTTTAGTTCATGTTTTTGGATTATTCAAAGAAAGAGAAGCAAAACCTATTGGTGATCTTTCTAACAAACAGAGCAGCCAAATTGGACAACTACTTGGAGAAATTGGATCTGGATCTCAAATTTTAACTGAGGAAAGGGCTTTAAATTCCCAAATACCTTATTATTTTGTCTCTTACTTGGTTCTACTTTTAAACAGGCAGTATAGAATTTGTGGCCTCCTTTTTTGTTTGACTGATTTCATTAGTCAGGCTAAAGAAGTATTTCTAAATGCTCAAATTGATTTGACACCAATTCCACACTACAATCCAACTGTATTCTTCAATATTCCTCATTCTTGTATTCACACAACTTCTGATATATCTGGGACAAGGGATAATCAAATGGCAAATCTATCTATACGTGGTATCAAAACAACTCTGAAAAGGCATCAGATTTAAGCTATAAATTTTATGATAGACAATGAAAATAACTTATCCGAAAAGTTAGAAAACCTGTGGAGGCATGCAGACAACAGCTGGCTGAGAGTAGGTTCTAATAATTATTATGAAAAATTTCTTGAAGAAGAGTTATCCTCTGCAGGAATTGGTTCAATTCTAGCTGATGATATGGGCTTGGGAAAGACCCTCTCAACTCTTGGCCTAATTACTGCAACTCAAAGTGAAGCCAGACAATTCCAACTCTTGGGTGGTGAACAAGAGAAAGATAGGACATCAGCAACTCTCATCATTTGCCCACTTGCAGAATTATCAAACTGGGTAAATGAAATAAGAATTCACTTTGAAGATAATGCACTACCTTTCAAGGTTCTTTATGGGAAGAATTCAAAGAAAATTAATTTTGAGGAGCTTCAGAACCAACTAGTTGTTTTGACTACCTATGAGACAGAAAGTCCATCTTCTTCAAAGAAAACTCCTCAACCTATTACGCCAGTAACTCATAAACTCATTTGGTACAGAATAGTTTTAGACAAGGCTCAGTAAGCATTCATTTGAATTACTAAAATTTTGAACATATTATTATAAAAGCTGATGAAATGTTTAACATAATTTAAAAGTTCAATTGAGAATCCCCAGTCGCACAAGAATCAGAATATATTGGCCTTGGAGGCTGAGTATCAACTATGCTTGACAGTGACACCACTTCAGAACCGGACAACTGATCTTCAAAGCATTATATCATTCCTCAGAATCAAAAGATGGCAATAAAACTGTCTGTGGATTAATTTTCTTATGAATGGCTTAAACAGAGGAAGCTCTAGCTCAATACAATCGATACATACTCTCATGAATGTCATATTCCTGCAGAGGACTAAAGAAGCGATCTTATCACTTCCTCAAAAAATTGAGCAAGGAATATCTGTAGAATTTTTAAAACCTTGGCACTCAAAACTTACGAAGCTTCAAGAACATTTTTCTGAGGATTATGGGCCTTCTCAAAACACCAACATCCCTTGGGACTCAGCTGAGTTTCTCCAAGAACTGTCAATTTTACAGCAATTTTGTAACCACCCTGTCTATGAAAACCCAGATCAACCTCCAACATTTCCTTTCACATGGAAACATTCAGCAAAGATTATGCATCTAATCAGTTATTTAGAAATTTTCTTAAGCGGAGAAAGGGGGATAATTTGTCCCAAGGCTGTTATATTTTCAGAATATGCGGACTTTTTGGAAATGTAAGGAATTCTATTAATTATCTCAATAACTTATTTTTAGCTTAAACAACATTTCAATATTCTATCCATTGAAACAGTATAAAAAAGCCTTTAGATGACTATGGAATTATCTACACAGAGCTTGTAGGAAAGTTGAGCATGAAAAAAAGGCATGAAAATCTGGACAAATTCAACAATGATGAAAGATGTCAAGTTTTGCTTGGTACAATCAAGGCTGCAGGAGTTGGAATAGACTTGAGGTGTGCACAAAATTTATATATAATGGTAAGTCAAAGAGTCTTATATTTAAATAAAAAAGGTTGAAAAGAGAAATTGTTTAAAATATTGAAACAGGAGCCTAACTGGAATCCTGCAGTTGAACAGCAAGAAGTTGATTGTCTGTATAGAATGGGCCAACAAAATGAAGTTCATGTACTCAAGTATTTTGTAAGCAGAAGTATTGAATGCAGCATTTATAAGATACAGTGAAAAAAGGTTGAGCTATCAATTTATGTGAAATTTTCTTTAAATAAAGTTGCATCGTGGCTAAAAATATTTATCTGATCTAATTTTTTAAGGCTGAGTGTCCCAAACATTGGAAACAAGGAATATGAGTCTTCTAGATTATTGATTAGGGAATTCATCAATAACTCACATTAGAATTTGAAATTTGTTCAAGTATGTAGGAAATGTTTATTGGGGCTTGACAATTAAGAAGTCTTAATTGTTGAGGATTAAGAGAAGTGAGATATAATAAAGAATAACAGTCACTTGGCAAACCCCTGGGGACTGGAAAGGAATTAAAGTGAGTCTCAATTAAGGATACAATTTAATCTATCATATAATGCCAAGTTCTTAAGTATTTCTCCTGAGTAAGAGGAATTTTCTCGGATTTGAATGTGTTTCTGGTGGAGATTTTGTGCAAGTCTTGAGAATTCTTCAGATCTCCATGGCAATAAAACCGCTTAAAAGAACCTTCATCATCAATTTCGGTGTCTGAGCAACATTTGACATTTTGAAAAGATTCTCATAGGTTTCACCACTTGGAAGTTGTTTAAGAAGGTGAGTTTGGTTAAAAGAATTCTGAAAAAGATTGTCAAATTTATATAAGCTTGTGTAAAAAATAAGATAAAAATATTAGTTCTTACTTTCTTTTTTATTTTATATTTATACTTTCTTATTTTAACTATTTCACAGAAACTATCAGAATCTTTTCCAAGTCGTAATTTATCAGAATAACCTATACACCAGAGGTGAAGAACACCCATTTGATTTAGGTAGAAAATATGAGTAGAGTCCATTGAATAAGAAAACAAATAATTTGTTTCCAAAGCTTTATCCCAGTGCTTAATGATAATTTTTGCCAAAACTTTATTCCACTCATGAAACCAATCAAGATTCCAAGCAAAAATTTTTCAAGGAAAGTTGCATTGATGAAGAAAGTGGATAAAAGCATCGTGGAATATAGTAGGGATTTGTTCAGAAACACAGTAATTTTGTTCAGGATATGGAAAATTAATATCAATGTTGAGAGGGCTTATATTGAACAATGAAAAACTATGTAGTTGTTCTTTGGTGGGGTTCAGCTTTGATTCATTAGACTGAGGTGAAATATTCAAAAGCACATGAAAGAAATTGTAAATAGACCTGCAAAAATGAGAAGTTGATTGAGGGAGTATCTCATTGAATCTTTTATTAAGTACACGGGTATTAGTAGGTATTTTTCCCTGAGGAAAATAAGAACAACTAGAGCTCATCATATACGTTATGAAAAGCAAAATGAACAAAAATATAAAATTTTGAAAGGATATGGCAACAAAAACACTACTATAATAAATATTTTATTTTGAAAATAATTAATAATGAAGAGTTGAGTGGACAGACATATGAGCTTTCTCATGAATATCTATGTATTTTCATAATTAATTCAAAAGGAAATAACTCAGCTGTAATAGAAAATTATTGCATGATAAACAGGTAAAAATATAATGCAGAATCATTTTGATTTTACAACTTATTTTGATAATATTTTAATGCAAATAATGACCTTATTTGAGCTTGTTGATTGTGCTGACAAAATTATTTTAAAATTTATATTAACACCTTATTAGTATGTATATAGTTTATTTACCAAGATTACTCGGAAACCTTACCAATTTTTCAGAGTTTGGAATAAGCAACTTAATGTAAAAGTACTTTTTTTTGGATTCTGGAAGCTTTACTTTGATGACCTCTTAGATTTGAAAATTTTAAAATAATATATTTTGTTTAAAAAATATTTATTTTTCAGACTGTAATTCTTTATTGTGAAAAATAAATATTATAAATTTTTTTTATCCTATAGTGATTATTAGTGAAAACTTTTCTGTTACTTGGCAGAATTTTATAAATGCAGGTGATTGTAGAAAAAAAAAACCGCAACACTTAAATAACTTTATTATTATAAATTAAATGGTATTATTTTGATTCAAGTTATATCATAGTTTCTCCTATATTTAAAAATGTGATCAATTTGTATTCTCTTATGGTATTATTCTTTGTGAAAAATAAGCTGTTTGATAAACATGTATGCAACATTGTAAAATGTAGCGAGTCTGAAACATTTTGCTGATGCACAGTATGGATACCTACTTAATGCATGGTTGATATGTATGAAACAAACAATCAAAGAAATTCATGGTAACCAACTTGTTGATAAACTTCTTGAGACGTAAAAATTAGCTTATTTTAGTAAGTTCTTCACAATAAATATATAGTTTTTTCATTTGCTACCATCCAGTAACATATTTCTTATATCCAGAAGTCTTAAAATGCCACCATTTTTTTGCATTTGTAAATTTGAAGAGCTTGGATGTTCATCAAGAAAGCATCAGACCTCATTGGGAATCTTTGAAGTTGGTGTAGCTTTCAAAACATCCCAGTCATACTCCAAACATGAAGAGGAGAGAAATCACAAAGCACAGATTGTTGGTACATCCAGCGCTTCACCTAACTTAGGATCCAACATACAAGATCTTGTAAGACATAAATATTTGGTAAATAAAAAGAAATTATGTTTCAATTAATCTCTATTTTTTTCTTTGCCTAGGGGCAGCCTGTTTCAGATACAATTCAGTCTCTACCGCTATCAAACAAATTGAATTTGGAAGAGCTTTATAGCCAAAAGATAATGTGGCAAACAGCAAAACTTTCCCTTATCCATCATTTAAGCAAAGAAGGTTGTGCTGAATTTTTGCATGATGAAGTCAGCAAACTCAAACTTCTTAGTGACGTAGGTAAACTAGATGCTAGAAGAATCATCAGCCAGATTCCCCTTTCTATAGAGACAGTTTTTAGTCGATTGCAACTCAATCCATTATTTGTCACCAAGAAATTCTGTGCTAAGTGCTTTGCTCTTTATGAGTATATCCCCAAACGCCAAACATCGATCTTATTTTGTACTCAACCTTTTTATTCATCCTCAAAGCGCTATTTGAAATATTTAGGACAGAGAGAAGAAACTTTCAATTGTGATGAAAGTTTGTATTTGGCTAAGTACAAACAAGAAGAAGCAATCTACCATCCTCATAAAACATTTCATCACAACAGTTTGGTTGAATGGCTTTCAGGAAAGCTTAAAATAATCAAATTCGAGACGCTGATTGAGAAAAAAATGATTTTCTAGAAAACATGGAAAGGGATGTGATGAAAGATGTATATGATGGTTTTGTATTGAAAAATTTTCCAGATATTTCTACGACTCAAAATAGAAGTGTTGCTGGATATACAAAAACACGAGGTAATTTAATATTTAGTTTATATGTTGACTGGCTTTGGCTGGGTGGCAATCATATTGGAGGTCATCAGAAATATGTGGGTAATATCTTGTTGGTGTGTATGAACTTGCCTACAGAACATTGATACAAAACCAAAAATCTATTTTTGTATGCTATTATTCCCGATCCAACTGAGCCAACGAGTGAACAAATAAATCATCTTCTGAAGCCTCTTGTCAATGAACTAAAGACTCTATGGGATGGAATTTTTATTGAAAAAACACCTCACTATCCACAAGGCCGAAAAATAAGGGCTGCATTATTCTCTTTAATAGGAGACATTCCAGCAATGCAAAAGATTGCTGGTTTTGCAAGTCACTCAGCCACTAAGTTCTGCTCTGTCTGTCATATTTCAAAAGATGAAATCGGTGAGCATCAAGTCAAAAAAATTTCCTTACGTACTCATGAGGATCATATGCATTGGGCAGAGAATTGGAAAAAGTGTCAGTCACATTGAGAGTGGGTATCTATTGTTAGGAGTCATGGGGTTTGATGGAGCGAGCTGAATAACCTTGTATATTGGCATCCTACGGAATATTGCTCAATTGACTTGATGCATTCACACATGCTTGGAAATCTTAAAGATCACAGTCTAACTTTTTATATAATACAAAATGCAGCAATCAACCTAGAAAAAAAGCTGACAAAGGAAAAAAATTGGCATGTAAGAAGAGACAATGATGATGCACATTCTGATATATTTCTAAATAAGCAATATAAAAAACGTAGAAGCAGCTTAATCAGCACTGATGCCAATAATATTGAGCCAGTTGAACGGCATAAAAGACTATGATATACAAGTACAACGAGACCGTCACAAACATATCTTAGAATAGATAGTGGAGGAGCTGAATCGGAAGGATCAAACAGCAGGAAAAAGTCATCAAGTTCTGAACATCACTTTCAAACCTTAGAGTTTGGCTCCAAACATGCTTCTGAAAGTGGAAGTCAAAATTTGACCTATAACTTAAGACAAACAAGTATTAGTATATCCAAAAGTGAAAGATCTAATTCATCCCTTGAGACTGTTAGAAGTAAGGAAGATAAAAAGAAGGGCAAAGAGAAAGAAAGAGAAAGAACTAGAAATCCACAATTTTCAGCCACTGAGATAGAGGCAGTGTGGAATGTAATTGAGCAAACAAAAAAACCTTCCTCAATTTCACGAGTGCCAAAACAAGTAGGATCTAAAAAGTCTGGTTCCCTCAAAGCTGGGGAGTGGCATGTACTTTATACTGTTTACTTTCCTTTGTCACTTATCCTCCTTTGGATAGAAAAATTAAATAAAGCTGAGACATCAGTGACATCAGACCACAAACCTAGAGAATATTATTGTCTCAAATAACTCACCACTTTAAGCTCAATTACCAACTTTTTGACTTTAAAAAATGTGTCGGCCGATGAAGTTGATGAATTAAAACAACTGCTATTGGAGTATTGTAACTGCTTGGAAGAAGGTTGAAAAAATATCAGCTTTAAGCCCAATCTGCATTTCACTCAACATTTTCCAGAAATGATTAAATGTTTTGGTCCACCCATAGGTATGGCTACTTGGGCTGCTGAAAGAGTTAATGGTATATTATCGGAAATTCCAAACAATCAACATCCAGGTATCTAGTTTGGTAATTGGGTGCTTAAAAACTCAAATGAGCTAATTTTTTTTATTGAACATAGAAGAAATACCACAGACCATTCTCAAGCACTGGCATCGGAAGTCTAGGGTATTGGAACTAGGTGGAGCTGAAGATGATGCTCAGTATGGATCTAATATTAAAAAAATTGAGCACGATACAAAAAAAAGACATTTCCATTTAACTGAGGAATTATTTATAAAATGGGTAAGGGCAGGCTTAAGAAAAGAGACATCTAAACGGGCTTTGTAACCATCAGAGAAGGTAGGAGACCGGGTAGTTGAAAATATAGAAAGCATATTGGTCCATGGAAAACATTATACGGCTCATGACCAGAATCCTGGGAATTCTACCATTGAATTCTACTTTGGAAAAGATAGTCAGTTTGGGCATATTAATCAGCTTTTTAGTTCAAAGGACAATAATGAAAAAGTCTATCAAATTGTTAGTCCATTTAAAGAGCTTATACCAGAAGATACAAAAAGGATCCCTATGAGGCGTTTCCACAAGTGCATTCCTGTTTAGTAAGAGAAAAAAAAGCAACACAAATTGTGATTAATCAAGATTCAATTATTGGACATTCTGCCACTTTACAGCACCAAAGGGGAATGTTTGGAATAAAGTATGATGTTATCACTGCTGTTGGACTTCAGACACTAGTAAGTAAAAAATTAAACAAAATGGACATTTTATTTTTGTTAATATGTTTGAAATTATTTAGGATTGGTAAGAATTGCGAGGATTTGGAAAGTTTGTAATAGATCCTTGGAACAGCTAGATGCAAGATTAATAAATAAAACTTTTTGAGATTTTGCCTAAATTTTTAAGCAAACAATAACAAGGGCATTCTTTACAGTTTAGAAACCCTTCTATTAATGAGTGACATTTTATTGTAAATGTAATTCCAACTAAAAGTAATTCAATGTACTATAAAAAGTCTATTTGTACTTGAAAAATAGTATAAATAGTTCAGAACCAGGGTTGAAAAATCTAAGGACCATATTTTTCAAGCCAATAAAACTGAGTTTTCCACTAATTTTTTTGCTTGAATATTTTATTCATTAAACTCACAATTAAAATTTATAACTAATTTCTCTTTAATATTATCTTGCCTATATTCTTAAAGTTAATAATTTTTGTTTTATTTTTTATAAAGCACAGAATGTCTAATACTGGTGATGCCATGCAGTTTGATCCTCCATTAGCAAGTAATGTTGGAGGGCAAAATAATCCTCCCCCTCAAAATCCTAGAATGCGTCAATCGGGTCCTGCTCCCCCTTAAAATCCTAGAGAAAATCCAGGTAAGCTCTAACCTCCTCCTCAGTCTTCATCAGATCCCCAAATTTGATCAACTGATTGCTCTTCTAATATCACAAATACAGGTGGTCAACCCACGCCTCATAATCTGCTGCAGGAAGCAGAATATGTAGGGAATGATTGGGCTAGTATGTTGTTGAATCAGTTTCTTGGAAGTGGTGGGGGATCCACTTCTACTAACCCAGCAGCCAGTATCAGTGGACCTGGTGAGTAAACTTTTTCATCATTCTTTTATGTTTTAAAATAGGTTTACCAATTTTTATTTTCAAAAATTTTCAGTTAATCCCTGTCTTATAATTCAAGCTACTGATCAGTGCAGAATACTTGATGCTGAGTTACTTCAAAATGACCAAAACTTGTGAATGGTTAGAAGCATAGTTACGAGGTGTGATGTACCAAGGAGCTCAGATATTATTAACCAAAATATCTATCACTTTTTGAAGTTCTGTCTTGGTGGACCCATTAATGTATCTGAGTTTCCTATAGGCCCAACAAATGAATAACTTACAGATTGGAAAATTTGGCATGAGTACAAGCAATTGACAATTGAAACAGCATTAAAACAGGTTCAAAACGCACCGTAGGAAACTTCAGCTGCTGATTGTCAATTTATTTTAACAAATACTGCTATATTCTTAAGTTCCAAAATTCATCTAATAACTTTTATTTCAACACCTGAGCCCCAAGGACTAAAGGGAGGAGCTGTTGTACCAATCTCTGTAAAACAAAATTTGGAACAAGAGCTTCAAGAGAAAGGATTTTGTCAACTTGCTTTTGATTGGAACTGTCAAAATTTTTCTGAGTCACTATAGAATCAAGTAATGGGGAGTGTAGTATCAGACCATTGTACTAAGTGGCTCTCAACATTGAAAAATATTGATTCAGCAAAACCCAGGTTTACACCAATCATTATCAAGCAATGGGTGGTCAACAAGGGAAAGGAGGTCCAAAAGGTGGCTAGTCAAAACAATGAGATGATTGAGGCAAGTAAAAAGGAAAAGAGATCAAGAGCACAGATAAAGTTTTATCAAACAAAGGTATTTATTCAAAGCATAATAACTAAAGAAAGTCTTTTACTAATTTGATTTAATTTTAGATTTCAAAAAACTGCTATGACATGGCAAGAAAAAAGTGCATTGATCAGCCAGGCTTTGTAGCACTTTTTCATGATACAAGTCTCATGTCTGATTTAGAAGAAGCACCACCCCATCCAGAAGAGCATCTTCCTAAACAAGTAGTTCCTGGATGGAGAAATCCAATACTTGATAAAATTTGAGATAAAATGGACAACTTGACTAAAAGGACAGCCCATTCAAATGTTGAAATGGCTTCAATGAAGAAACTTTATGATTGCTCAACTAAAAAGACAGCTTCAACAGATGGTATCTTGAATGTGCCCAAATTTCTGCCAAAAAACTGCTATTCACCTAGATATTTAGCAAATTTGTTGCTTAATGAGAGGGAGTTACTTGAGGTTCAAGATGATATATATTTTGCCAAAGTTAATGAAGCACTAGATTGAGAAGCAGCACCTTAAATTTTTTACCCCACTGGTAACCATGTATATAGAGTGATAGTAATCTTTTTTTAAAAATAACATTATTATTTATTTTTATAAAAAATGCCAATTGATGTATAAGATAAAAGAGAACAAAAGAATTAATGATTATAAAAATATTGAGGATAGAAAAACAGATATATATTTTTGTAAAACTTTAAGACATGATAAATGTTTTGATTAAACAAATGTAAAATTTTTTTATGCACAATATATGAACTTGAAATAAATTAAATTGAATCTCTTCTCAGATACTTATGACAAGATCAAATTAAAGCCTAAAACAAGAATAGAATTAGACTCTGAATTTCAATTTAAAATACCTGTTTTTCAATAATTATAATTGCTTTTTTATTGGATAAAAACCACCAATGATTAGTATAAAAATGCACATGTGAAAAAATTTATGAAAGTGAACACCATCACTCACAAAAAAAGAAACCTCATTAAAGGCACTCAATAATCCATTACCATAGTTAATAAACAAAATATATACAAAAAATTAAAGCATTCAACCAATGGGAATTCATGTTCACAAGGATCTTAAGAATTTTTTTTTTAAACTTCACTTATTGCAACAATAATTGAAAATTATTAATCATTAAAAACCAAAAAAATCATCAATTTATATTTGATTTTCATGCCTTAATAAAATAAAAGAGGCTTCAATAACATGTAATTGATATACATACTTCAGTAGAATTTAAGTATTATGCTATGTGTCTGGTACAAGTTTGGCAAAACTTATGCTGGACATTCTGGCCAAGACAAGTGACTAAAATTTGCAAGGAAAACCAAAAAAATAGCCCATATAATTAATATAATTGATGGCATCAAATTTTTTTTGGTAAAAGTGTCCACCACAAGTTTGGCCGAACTTATGCTGGACACTTTTCCAATTTGAAACTGGTAAGGTGCATGTTTTTTAAGAGAAGTGAGGTGTTCCTCATAAAGGTGTCCATCATAAGTTTGGCCAAACTTGTGCTGGACATTTTGGTCATGGACAGTAACTTATTACTTCAAGGAAATTAAATAAAAATAGGCTATAACATGAAGATATTTTATGCCATCACAATGTTTTTTGGGTAAAAGTGTCCAGCACAAGTTCAGCCAAACTTGTGATGGACCCTTTTATGAGGAACACCTCATTTCTCTTAAAAACACATACACCTTACAAACTTCATATAGCAAAAGTGTCCAGCACAAGTTTGGCCAAACTTATGCTGGACACTTTGGCCAAGACAAGTGACTAAAAATTGCAAGGAAAACCAAAAAAAATAGCCCATATAATTAAGATTATTGATGGCATCAAATTGTTTTTTTGTAAATATGTCCAGCACAAGTTCAGCCAAACTTATGCTAGACACTTTTCCAATTTGAAGTTGGTAAGTTGCATGTTTTTTAAGAGAAGTGAGGTGTTCCTTATAAAAGTGTCCAGCACAAGTTCCTCTAAACATGTGCTGGACACTTTTGCCAAAAAAAAAAAAAATTTGATGCCATCAAATATCTTCATTTTGTAGCCTAATTTTTTTCAATTTCCTTGAAGTAATAAGTTACTTTCCATGACCAAAGTGTCCAGCACAAGTTTGGCCAAACTTATGCTGGACACTTTTCTAATTTGAAGTTGGTAAGGTGCATGTTTTTTTAAGAGAAGTGAGGTTTACCTCATAAAAGTGTCCAGTACAAGCTCGGCCAAACTTGTGCTGGACATTTTGGTCATGGACAGTAACTTATTACTTCAAGGAAATTAAATAAAAATAGGCCATAACATGAAGATATTTGATTCCATCACAATGTTTTTTGGGTAAAAGAGTCCAGAACAAGTTTGGCTGAACTTGTGCTGGACACTTTTATGAAGAACACCTCATTTCTCTTAAAAAAACATACACCTTACAAACTTCAAATTGGAAAAGTGTCCAGAACAAGTTTGGCCAAATTTGTGCTGGACACTTTTTCCAAGACAATTGACTAAAAATTGCAAGGAAAAACAAAATTAATAGCCCATATAATTAAGATAATTGATGAAATCAAATTGTATTTTGGTAAAAGTGTCCAGCACAAGTTTGGCCGAACTTATGCTGAACACTTCTCCAATTTGAAGTTGGTAAGGTGCATGTTTTTTTAAGAGAAGTGAGATTTTCCTCATAAAATTGTCCAGCACATGTTCGGCCGAACTTGTGCTGGAAACTTTGATCATGGACAGTAACTTATTACTTCAAGGAAATTAAAAAAAATTAGGCTAGAAAATCAAAATATTTGATGGCATCAAAATTTATTTTTGGTAAAAGTGTCCAGCACAAGTTCAGCCAAACTTTTTCTGGACACTTTTATGAGGAACACCTCACTTCTCTTAAAAAAACATGCACCTTACCAACTTCAAATCGGAGAATTGTCCAGCATAAGTTTGGCCAAACTTGTTCTGGACACTCTGCCTATGGACAGTCTCTTATTATTTCAAGGAAAGCCAAAAAAAAAAAAAAAAAAAGCCCACTAATGTAGATAGTTGATGCTATCTAGCTTTTTGGGTAAAGGTTTCCAGCACAAGTTTGGCCGAACTTGTGCTGGACACATTTCCAATATGAATTTGGTAAGATGCATGTTTATATAAGAGAAGTGAGGTGTTCCTCATGAAAGTGTCCAGCACAAGTTTGGCCGAACTTGTGCTAGACACTTTTACCAAAGACATTAGATAGAATCAATTATCTTCATTATATGGGCTATTTTTTTTTTTGGTTTTCCTTACAATTTTTAGTCACTGTTCTTGGCCAAAGTTTCCAGCACAAGTTCGGCCAAACTTATTCTGGACACTTTTCCAATTTGAAGTTGGTAAGGTGCAAGTTTATTTAAGAGAAGTGAGGTTTTCCTCATAAAAGTGTCCAGCACAAGTTTGGACGAACTTGTGCTGGACACTTTACTCAAAACAGTTTGATGGAATCAATTGTCTACATATTCCTAACCATTTTCTTTTGGTAAATAGGGAAACCTTTAGCTATTTGTAGTTATTTTGAGTATATTATGAGTAGTTGATATTTCTATTTTAAGGTAAAAGAGTACAATATTTTTTGCGATTACTAGTTATTTATTTCCCTCAATATTTATAAGATATTGGTTATAATTTTTATAACACCTATTCCTTATATTCCTCTTTGATTTGATTATTTTTTTTAGTCCTGATTTAAAGGTTTTTACTATTTTTTCAGCCAAGCTTTACATCAATGTAAAAAATACCCTGATTAATCCTGCTATACTTTTTTTTACTGTTCCTATTCAATAATAGCTCAATTTAGAAACATATATCCAGTATCTATTTTCTTTTTCAACTTATTTATCTCAGTAGAACATGTTTATCAATTGCTATTGAATGATGTTTACAGTACAGAACCTTGTACAAATCTGTAAATTACTTTTAAAAAATTGTGACTTTGGTACTTGGTTATTGGATTCTTCAAGGCAATAATTTCAAATAATTTTATACTTTATTCATATGCCAAGATTCTTAAGTGTTTTTATTTCCGATTTATTATATAAATTTAACTTAAGCTAAGTTTAGACTAGGTTTGTTCCAGGGGGTGCCAGTGCAGCCCAAACGAGCTCCTATCATAGAATAAATTAATTTTTTCTAATAATTTTATATAAAACTATTTAGTTTTAACTTTTTTTATCCCCTTTTTTTAAATTATCTTTTTCCTTTGTTTTTATCCCCTATTTTTTATAACATATAAAGATGCCAAAATTTCCAATAATAGATCCCTTTGTCATATTGCATGATGTCAATATTTACAAATTTATTTAAATATTTAAATTAGTTAAATTTACATTCTCAACTATTTACCCTTTGCGATTTTCAAATTGTAAATTGTACATTTTCATTGTTTGTCATACTTTAAAGCCCCCAATGTTTATGTATAGTTACTTCCCTTTCCCTATTAACCCCATTATTATCATCAGACTATTTTCCAATATGCTCGCTAGCTTGATCCGATTGCAAAAGATCCCCTATCAAAAACCTGCTTCTGGTAATATATAAACCCTCATGTTTTGTACCACATTTCTCAATTTGTTTATTTCTCTCAATTTTACTACTACTATCTTTTGGTTATCACATTTATCTGTGTTAGTACAGCTTGAAAATACGAATAGCAATATATATTTTTTATCTTTTTATTACCTTGGTACAAGAATTTTTTATTTTATTCAAGTAATAAGTCATTAAAATGCCTTGTGATAAACAGACACCTCCTTTATGTAAGATCTATTTCTTTATCTCTTATATCTTCTTAGACAAACTTTTCTTTTCCATTAATATATTTGATATAATAGAACCAAGTAGTTATTTGACAAAATCTCATCAGCATCCTCAATTCGAATCCTTCAAACTCAAGAAACAACCACCTCTAGGCATGTCTCCAAGCCCCTCTTCTCTTGCCAACAAAAGGACTGAAATTACCCAATCTGAATATGGCAAGATACTTGAATTTTCTAAAGGCAAAAATGAAGAACTACTGTCAACTCTTAGCGAGAAGCCTTTTCCATCTTATATTTCAAATACCTACAACAATGTGCTTGAATACATTGATGACCTAGAAAAATGTAGGTAATAATTTTATATTAAATTCTTTAAACTCAGTAGGATAGATTATTAACCCTTTTTCTTTAAAACTTATTCAAATTAAGCTTATGAAAAATGTATCATTCCTCCTGATGATGTCATTATCAACAAAGATGATGATGATAATGAAATACCTGATGCTGAAGGCTATGCATAAACATCTAGAGGGGGAGATAAGACTATTCTTTGATGTTCAAAAAGAATGAGACTTTTTAGGGGCTCTAGTTTTGTCAGTGCTACTAAAACTCCTCCTGCCATGTATTCCTCTTACTCAACATCTCAAAAATCTAAACAGACTAGCCAAAATGTGTCAAAAGGGTATGTCATTTATTTCATGAGTAATATAGCAAAAAATTTTATATTAGTGTTTAAAGCTATCTCCAAATTTTTTACTTTCTTGTTTATTATTTCTTGTCATTTTCTTATCTTTTAATCAAGCTCTAAAAACAACAATCACTCCAAAGTGTCAACTAATAGCAAATCTTGCTCTAATGAAGAAGAAGTAGAAGAAGATGATGATGATGAAGTTTCAAAATATGAAGCTTCTCTAACTCAAAAATATGATGAAGCTACTTCTGCTGATGAGGTTGAGAAAAAACCCAATGAAGAAATTGATCCACCTAGCCAGCCACACAAAAATCCTTCAAGTTCAAAGAAACAGCTTATAGTTGCCGCATCTTCAAAATCTAAAATTTTAATTCCAAAAATCCTACGGTCTCTATCATCATCAATAAAAATTGCTAATAACTCCCTTCCTTATACTCCAACAATGATTGGAAACTCAAAATTACAGAAGCAAATAGCTGAAATTCATCAATTTTTTGAAGGTAGAATGAATTTTCAAAAGGTACTTAGGGCATGGCCAGAAATCAATTAGTTATTCAAAATCCGTTTGTCTGTTTCTCTTGAAAAGCCACACAAAATTTCACACAAATTCAATTTTCTATGGATGAAATCTGCTCATGAGGAAATGCTTACAAAAATTAATGAACTCTGTATGTATCACTTGCTTGAAGTTTGTTAATTTATTTTATCATAACTAATTGTTTTGTTATTTTTTTAGCATTGTATTTTCTTAATGTTGACACTTTGCAGATCTGGGTGGTCAATAATTTGAAATTTGAAAATTTGGAAAAATTTTGTAACTCTGAAAAACCAAACTCAATTAATCTTTCTCTGTTTAAGAAGACTGATCACCCTGAATCATTGATGACACACATGCTATCAAGACTAGTTAGCCCAAGTGCTCACCAGCATTTTTTTTGGGCATCCCTCGTTGCATCATCTCTTTATCTTGCTTCTCAAGAGAAAACCCTTCCTGCTGAAGAATCCGACTTCAATCCAGATTGTCCTATTGAACGTGCCCTACATATTCTAGCCCGCCTTACACATCTGAAGAGCAAAGTTCCCAATATGTTTGACAGCTCAACATCACATTTAATTGCTGCAAATTTTTCAATCACTCCCCTTTTCCAATTTAGAAACATAATAATTGACGTCATGATTACAATAATTATTTTAAAATCTAGAGAGGCTGCTGCAAATATATCTCAAGCTCAAAGCAAGAAACGACGACGTTCAAGGAATAAAAAAAAGCAACAGATATGCAGCAATTTGATGAGTCTCATAATGATTCTATTCAGAAGATGAATCAAGAATATGCACACCATAAATATCAATCATTTACTTTTTACTTGGTTGATGGTGTTTGTGGATTATTTCTTTCCTCACAGGACCACCTGCTTGTGTCAGCTTCAGACTGTTTAGAATTCATAACACAACTCAGCCTCCTTAGAAAATACAGTGATAATAATAATCCGGGCAGTGAAAAAATCTGGAAAACCCATAATTTTTATATCTTTAATATTATCAACCCCTTAATAGATAATTCTGGGCCTATGCCACTTAATTTTAATACTCCCACGCTGAGCCATATTGCTAAAGCAATTGCAGCTGATTTCCTTGATTATTGGAATCCTATTAAGCTGAATTCTTCATTTTTCTCTATTTTTGTTGTAATTAATACATAATCCTACTTCATGTAAATATATACTTTACCCTATTGCTACATTTTTTGTGTAACTCAAATTATTTATTTATGTGATATTTATTACCAAATCTGAATAAAGATTCTAAAACTATCAAAAAATATTATTATATAAATTTCTTACACCTTTTTGCTATTCAGTAAATATTATTGCAATAATCATAACTCAAAATCATGATGAATCAAAAATTTGAAAAAAAAATTAAGAATACATTATAAGTGTCAGCCAGGCTATACCAGGAGCCCAGTAAATGATATATTAACTTATTGGACCTGAAAGAGGGCGTAAAAAATTGCATTTGATGTATATAAATTAATATTTTATTGCATAATAAAATTATATAGGTATCTTATTAAATATAAGTGTTATATTAATTTTATTGTTATATAAATTATTTATAAATTTAAATTAAGCATAATATATTTTATATTCTACAAATAATGGCGCATTTTTATGTATTTAATAATTATAAATAAATATTTTATTAATTACAAACATATATTATAAGTATATATGTAAAATTGACTTATAATGTAATTAAATTAATTATTTAAATTTATATGTTAAATAAAACCTTTCATATATTATTAAACAATAATATTGGGCGCTTTTTTGACCCTTAATTTTGTCAGAAAAATTATTAAATAAATTATAATACTTATTTAATAACATAGTATTTAAATCCCCACTTTAAATTACAAATATCATTAAATTAGTTATTTGTTTCATTTAAACTAGTTATTTAATTAATTACATAGTTAAAACAATTAATTGAAATTGCTTTATACTGGATTGAATTGATTACATGGATTTTTGCGTGAAAATAATTCTATTTGTTTTAATTAAACCCTTTACATCTCACTGTAATATCTGTTTTGGGTTATTTTACCCACTGTTCTCATGTTTCAGACTTACTTAGCTACTGATTATTTTAAATAATTGTTTTGGGAACTTATGGTGGAAAATTGGTTACTTATTCATGGGTTTAGTTTATTTTTTCATGTTTTTCTCTCAATCTCTATGTTTTAGTTCTATTCTTTTCTATTCTTGTTTCATTTTATTACTATTTTGTAATTACTCATTTGTGGCGCTTCAGAGGGTCCTTTGCCTATAAAAGGCTTTGGATAATCCCCTGTAGCTGCATCATATTTTACACTCAACTAAATTTCATTTTATTACGTTTATTATATTTTTTTATTAGCATTAGTAATCTAATTTAAAAAGTCAATAAATAACTCCAGGTTGCCTTAAGTCTATCAATAGTAACAAGTGTCTGCCGCGCATTGAAAGTAACTACTTATTAAATAATTATATTAAAATTTATTAAACCTCACTGTTGTATAAAACTCCCCAAAGTCTACTCTTTGTCTCTCATTTAAAAAATTATACTACTTTATTGCTTTATTCTGTCCCCTTTATATTACCTTTTTTCCCTCCTCTCTGTTTTCCTCTTCTTCTTCTCCTTCTTCTAGACGACTGGCCAATAATAAGTCATTTTTCTCATAACACTATATATTTCTTTAAGATGGAAATACATCTTAGCGTTTGTCGCAGATTTTAAGATAATTACAAAAAATTGAAACAGTTTTCTATCAATTCTTTTCAGCATGTTCAAAAGTAAAAAATATTAAGTGTAATGATTTTTTGCTCACAATTCATCAAAGCTTTTTCTTAAGTAGACTTTTCTTAATCTTATTTCTGTAATTTCTAGGTGCATAATTATTTTAATTATACTAAGTATTCTCTATGAAAAACTCCTGAAAATAATTTTCAATTAATTTAATAATAGTAACATATATATTTACCATGATAAAATAATATCTAGACATTTAAATAATGAGAAGCCATCATATTGGTATGAAATCATATTAAAATGTCTTTGAAAAACTAGTTAAATTTAAAAAATATCTTTTTATCAGTGTCAATTATTTTGAAAAACAATATTTACTCTACATTTTGATGATCTATAATTTAGTTGCTGTATTTTGATTCATATTTTATATTGATTATTTTTTACACTTATAGATTCATGTATAGATATCAAATTTCATTCAATAATTTGGAAAAAAAGATATTTAATTCTTTCTAAGAAAGCAAAAAAATAAAAGAAAGAAACTAGGGTACTCCTTATTAAGAACTTAAAAATATTATTTCTATAAATATTAAAACAAACCCTTTTTACATTGCCATCCTTCTTGTTCATCCTTAAATGTCAATAATAAGTTATTGAAATGTTATTTTTCTTCTAAAATTTCATATGAATCAAATTCTATCTACATCTACCTTAATAGATCAAGGTCAAAAAAAATGTATTTACAATCTTTTTCTTGGTTTTTAAGATTCATTCAACTCCAAGAAAAAAGAAATATTCTTCCACAACTCTTAAAATTAATTCAATGGATAAATATTCAAACACTTTAAAATAAATTTCAATTTGATTGTGTTATATTTATCTTAAAATATATTGAGGTCCACTCTCTGACAAAAGTAAAATCCCTTTTATAATTATTAATATTTTATTATAATATAATAAAATTTACTTAAAAATGATGTAGTAGTTTCTATTTTACATACTTGGTTTTATGAATTTTTCAAAAAAATTCAATTAGATATATAGAAATATCATCAAAAAGGTGTCTCATTCATAGTATAAATTCCTTCTTCTTCTTCACTAGAATCTTCAAAATTCTGAGGAGTATCCTCCACAGATTGGATTGAGTGCTACCTTTTCTTATACAAACAGGATCAAGGGAGTAAGTGAGGAAAAAAGGTTTTATAGATGGTAGCCTGCCTCTATCACAAACCCTAGTACTAGGGCCTGCCAGAAGAGTGCTATGAGAGAGTTCCATTTAGATTTAGCACCTGATAATACATGGTAGTACAAAAAGTGGGAGCTGGAGAGAATTATATTATACTGTCACTGGAAAACCTACGCACAAGTTTGAGGAGGGTGTTTCTGAGTAAGAAAGACTGAATAGGTGAGCTCAAAGCTACTTTGAGGCACTGAGGAATACCTTGAAGGAGTGTTTTGAAAATATGTCAAAGGAACTTATCCTTCTTTGAGATATGTTGGAGGAGAGTATTAATATTGATTTAAAGGTGATAATTATATTATAAAGAATCTCAAAAGGTTTGGAAACTTTAAAATAATGGTATTTAGAATTGGTTCAAAATTGATTATTAAGAAAAGAAAGGAAACAATAGTAGCCCAATTACTATAAATTTAACTACTATCACAACAATATTATAATTTAATTTTAAGAAATGTTCAATCAAAACCAACAAAATTTACATAGAAAACTCCACCTTTCATTTAATTCTTTAATAAAATTCATCACCATATCACAGACCATCAAAAATTAACTTCCTTTCTTACTCACAGAACTTTTAACAACCCCCAGACCCACACTAACACACATGTAGAATATTTGATTGGAAATAGCACTAATAGTGCATCAATCCACTTAAGTTAAAAAGTATAAGCATGTAATTCAATTAATCAACTATTTTAGATTTAATAATTTGGATAGAGTGAAGTCAAACAAGTGAGTCAGGATTGAGAATACAAAGAAAACACAGTTTCAAGGCAAATCTTGCTTCTGCACTTTTTTATGGGTTTAGTTGAGATAATTATGCCCTGGAGTATGGACACAATGAGCTTATTTTGCTTCAAGTGTCACATTTTTTGTGACACACACTCAAAGAGGGAGAGGTGTAAGCTTTTAATGTTTCATTTTATAGTAAATTAATTTAAAGTAGGAATTAATTTATATTGAATGGGAAGATTTAGCCAATGTAAATAGAGAACCTTGGTGGGACCAGGCAACAGGTATGAAATGGAAGAAACAGGGAGAATACTCAGTCTGTGAGATGAGGTTAATTCAAGGATGACACTCTACTGGGTAAGGAAATAATGCATGAGAAAAACACTCTACTTGGCTTAAAATATGGGGGGGAGACTCTAACCAACTTATAATCTGGGGATGAGACTCTACCAAATAAAAATTATATGACACAATGTGATGGATTGAGGCTCTGATGATAATTTGGAGAAAACTATGATTGTATATTTAATTTTAGTAAGAAATAAAGAGAGTAACATAAAATCATAGTAAGAATAAGAATAGATCATTTCCTGATGATAATTAGGAGAATACAGAGATAGCAAAAATAATGAGTGTCACAATCTATGTATACTCTCAAATATCAGAAGTATAGGTTTAATCATTAGTGTAGGGTTGAATAAATGTAATGTAACTATCTTCACAGAAATATATATATATTCATGCAGCCATATGTATAAATGTAGCTGAAAAAGTGACACTTAATGAAATTTTTAGATTTTTTATAAAAAATATAATAAAAATGATAAAATAGACAAGATTCCTGAAGGAGACAACTAAGAAAATAGCTTAAAATCTGACAAATGGGAGGGAGAGGGAGAGGGAGAGGGAGAGGGAGAGGGGCAAAGTGAGTAAGTAAGGAATTTTTTTGCTGAAAATTCCAAAAAATAACTCATTTTTATTTTTAAAAAATGTATAAAAATTTTTGATTAATTAAATGATAAAAGAAATGAAAAAAAGAGAAAGAACATAGGAACTAATAATAAATGGTAAAAAGATGTGCAGTGACATCATTTGCTGCCACAGGCCACAAGTATATAACACTGGTCAATTTGATTCTTGAAAGTTGCATTTTCTGTGCTGGGATATGCCTTAGTCTGGTCATCGCAGGACAGTTTGACACACTTTTTTTCACATAGTAACACTACAATAAATGTTTGTTTTGTCAACTTTGTACCAAGTAAGATATCCCTGATGTGGATATCCAGCAATAGCAGGGGACATTGTAGGAAGGTACATAAGGTCAGAAAAGTAAATGTAAGAAAATTAAGTTCAAGAAAATTAAGTGTGCGAAAAATCATTTGTAACCATGAGAATTCTTTTTCAAATAAATTGTAAAAAAAGAGAAAAAAAACAAAAATGAAATAAAAATTAATTTTATGAGAAAAAAAATTTTTTTTAAAACTCCCATGGCTGGAAGATATTTTTCTTACACTTATTATCCTCACATTTTTTTTTGAACATATGTTCCTGACACATATTTATCTTGCACATATTTTTCTATCCTTATGTCCCTCCCTAAAATATCCCCAATTTTTGCCAGATATCCCCATCAGGGATATCTTACTTGGTGTGTAGTTGTCTTGGGGCACCACAATTGTGCAACAATTACACAATAGTTAATTAACAGTTATTTTTGGCACTTAAAGGTATTAGGTGTGTCTTAAGTGCAAAAAACATATGTTTCTTAACTGTTACGTAATTGTTGTGCCCAATGGCAAAAAAACATGTGCTGTAGTGTAAAATTAGCCTTGTCTGTATATAATTCTCACTTGAATTGTCTTATTCATTAAATATTCCTTGATTTTTTCCTAATTCTCTGAACTCACTACAATTCATTAGATCTACTTCCTTTGTTTTTTTCCTTTATCATACTTCCATTTTTTTTCTCATATTTGATATACCTCATTTCTTCTCACACTAAGAGTCTTTTCCACTTGTTGCACTAATATCTAAATCTAAATGCTGTGGTATAGCAACATGGATAGTGCCTTTGTTTTAAATATTTGGTGTTGTTTTTGTAGCTGGGACATTTGGGTTTTATTGGTATTTTTGGAATTTTTGGGTGTTAAAAATGTTTCAGGATTGAGTCCTGATAGGCTCTATTCTAATTTCTCTCCTATTTTTATTGGTATTACCATTCATTACTGTGAGACTTTTTAATAAATAATGACAATTTTTTTAGTTAAAATAATTTTTTCTGGTTGGCTGAACTCAATGAAGCCAACCTAAGCACAAGTGTAACAAGGTGAGTCAATGTAGCAGACAGCGGATAGCACAATAAGTTTGAATAGATGATTGATTTATTAAAGTAGTGATAGAAAATAAATTGAATATGAATAAACAAGTAGTTGTGAGAACAAGAAAAAAGGGGCATACAAATTATTAGTAATGTCTAACCTTTTTTATAAATAATGACAATTTAGTTAGCCACAATAATTGTTTCTGGTTGGCTGAACTCAATAAAGCCAAACTATAGATTGATGAAAGGTCAGAAAAAGAATAATGTGAGAAAGTGACTAAAGAATACCTAAGCATGAGTGTAACAAGGTTAGTCAATGTTGCAGATGGCAGATAGTGCAATAAGTTTGAATAGATGATTTATTTAGTAAAGTAGTGATAGAATATTGATGAAGAGGGAAGGAGGCAGATTGTTCCAATAAATATCATTTGGTACTATCACTATGATAAACCTATTTTCAACCTATTAGCTATAATTGTATGACTACCCAGTATTGTACAGCTTAGATAGAGTTTGTATAAAAATAGGGGAGCTGAGCCAGTGCTTTGTCATGGGGAGTTAGGAAGTATTGGTTTTGAGACCTGAAACCCTCCCTTACTGAATAACTTTTCATGAACACACAATTCTAAGAGGTATTTTTTTAACTTGACATGGTTGAGGGACTTTGTTAATGTGTCAGCTGTCTTGTCAGCAGTAGCCATTCAAGGAACTTGAAAGATGAAATTGTTGAATTTTTCCCAGATCCAGTGTATTAATATATCCAGATGCTTTGTTTGTGCATGGTAAAGCAGATTTTTGGTTAGTGCAATACATCCTTGATTATTGTTGTAAATCTTGGCGTGATTTTTACTGATGTAATTTGGATTTTGAGATCATGTAACAGGTATGTCAACCATATTGCTTCTTTTCCAGCTTCAACAAGGGCTTTGGCCTCTTACTCAGAGGTGCTGATTGAGAAATTGTTTTGTTTCTTGGTCTTCCAGCTGACTGTACAATTTTTGAGAGTGAATACATTGCCTGTGGTTGATTGGCACATTTCTGTGCAAGAACCATTGTCAGCATTGCAGTATCCTTTTAATGATTCAGATCCAGGATCGCTAGGTTCAAAAAGGAATCCCAAAATTTTGAGTAGCTCTCAGGTATCTGAGTACATTAACAAAGGCATTCCAATGAGTAATTCCTGGTTTGTTAAGAAATTGAGACAGTTTACTACAAGCAAAGTCCAAGTTGGGCCTGGTGCATTTTACCAGGTAGTTTAGATGCCCTACTGCTGATCTATAATTGTTGTTTTATTTTAGAAACCATTTATGGTAATTTTCATTGGCTGGATTCAGTTGTGAGTTGGGTTCCATGGGTGTTGATATTACTTTGCAATCTTTCATTTTTTAAAGGCTGAGAATGGCCTCTATTTTGTTTGACTGTGAGAGTGTTATTGATTTTCAGTTGGGTGTTTGTGTGATCTTGATTCCTAGGATAATTTTAGAGTCACCCATATCCTCAATTTAAAAGTTTTGTGATAATATATCCTTGAACCATTGAATATTTTTACCAAAAATAGAGAAATTATCTACGTGAACGTGTAAAGAGCATGGTTTTGTGCTGTCCTTATGGATAAAGAGGGCCAGATCCATGGTACTTCAGACAAATTTTTTTCTTGTGAAAAAGTTTTTAATTAGTTGGTACTAGCAGTGGGATTCTTTCTTAAGCCTGTATAATGATTTTTTAAGGACAAGGAGTGAGTTATTGATTCCAGGAGGAGCTGATACCCCTTTTGGTAATTGCATGTGGATTGTCTCTTCCAGAACTCCATTGAAAAAAGCGGATTTTTTATCCATCTGATGGAAGTCCCAGTTTTCAGTGATGGAAATTGCAAGATGCATGCATATGGTGGTTAATCTTCCTGTTGGGTAAAATGTTTCTGTGGAATCAACTCCATATTTTTGAGATAATCCTTGTGCGCATAATTGTGCCTTGAACTTGCTGATCTCATTGTTGTGGTTTAATTTAATTTTGAATACCCAGGTACTGCTTATAGGTCTTGAGTTTTCATGTTTTTCAATGATTTCCCAGACCCCTTTGTTTTTGAACAATTGGAGTTCATGGTAAATTACTATTTTCCATTCGTCATTATTTTTGTTGCAAAGTGCCTGTTCATAGCTGGTAGGAGTGAGGAAGGTTTCTGAGATAAGAATCATGGCATCGAATGCATTTTTGACTCCAGGATCAGGCATGTTCGCATTGTTTATTCTGCTGGTTCTTGTGCATCTTCCACTAATGATGTTGGATGATATGTTCTGGGGGGCAACACCATCAGTTAGGCAATACTCCCAGAATCTGTTGACAGGTCTCAGGTTCTCAGTGTCAGGGGAGTTTGCCTCAGGTTCTTCTTCTACATTTTCACTTCCTGGTGTGTCTGTATCAGCATTGCTTTCACTGGGGATTATCTCTGGTCTGATTGGAACTTCTTTGTCAGTGAATAAGTTGGGCCAGGAAACCTTTGGTTTGGGCAATTGCGAGAATGGATATATTCTCTCATTGAATATGACATTGTGAGAATAAAAGTCCATGTTGGTTTCAAGATTCAACAATTGATAGGAGTTATTCTCCTCATGAAAACCCAGAAAAAATGCTTTAACAGCATTTTTACTAAGTTTTCCATCACATAACTTTTGAATGAAATCTGGTTCAGACGTTCAATAAATCAGAGAAGAGTTAATAGAAATAAAAGAGAAAGATAGAGCCGCCAAAAGTTAAGTAAATACCTGGTTCAGATGTTCAATAAATCAGAGAAGAGTTAATAGAAATAAAAGAGAAAGATAGAGCCGCCAACTGTAGTGAAGGAAAAGAGAAACACGTAAAGCAATAAGTCAAGAGTGAAACAACTGTCTGAAGGACAGAAAGTAAAAAGGAAAAATAAAGGAGATATGTATTGCAGCATTAAGAGCACACTAACAAGCTAAGAAAATACCTGGTTCAGACATTCAATAAATCAGAGAAGAGTTAATAGAAACAAAAGAGAAAGATAGAGCCGCCAACTGTAGTGAAGGAAAAGAGAAACACGTAAAGCAATAAGTCAAGAGTGAAACAACTGTCCGAAGGACAGAAAGTAAAAAGGAACAATAAAGTAGATGCCGAATGAAAATGAAGGCATCTACCTTTTATACACTAGACTACAGGATGGGGCTATTTGTTGAACTAGGAAAAGCAAACCTCACACTTATCCACTTTTCACATTCAAAAGATACTAAAAGTAAATCTTATATTTGTTCTATTCAACATAATAATGAAACCAAAAGTTCAAGAAAAGCAGAATCAATTATACTCACAAAAGAAAGGAACAACATTAGGAAAAGAAAGTGCTACGAGCAAATGGCTTTTGAGAATGAGGAAAAGCTACAAAAGATAGAAAGAAGAAAGACAAAGACAAATAAAAGGCATTGTACACAAAAGGCAATTTGGGTCATGGAATGTTATGAACGACATATTGGGGGACACACGCATCAATGGATAGGGCATCTGTATAAATAGCCCCCCCTCTTGTATCTTAGTTTTAATCAGTTAGAGAATTAGAAATATATATATTCACTTTAATATTCTAAAATCCATTCTTATTTCAATAAATTATCAGTACCATCCTTGGTAACTGACCCTAGAATAGCTCATTAAAAAATGAATGATAATCAAAGTAGTAACATTAGTAACCAATATGTATTAAAATCTCACAACTATGTTTCTTGGTCCACCATGATGAAGGCCAAATTTGATAATCTAGGTCTTCTCGGAACAGTTAAAAACGAAACCGAAACAGTTGACAATGAAAAGAACAGGAAGATCTACTACTTAATTATAAGGCACTTAGACGAAGAACACCTGGCCATTGCCAGTAACGAGATGCTAGATCATGAAGGAGAAGGGATAAAACTGTGGAATTTGTTTAAGTCAAAATATGCTGGAGATAATGCTCATCATCAGATTTTAGCATTAGGAAACCTTATAGACATAGAGTACAAGAACACTGCAGACTTTGTCAAAGACATTAGGGCTGCCATCTTCAGATTAAGAGCCACTGGACTCAAATTCGATAACAAAATAGTATCTCTGCTTGTCCTTAAAAAGCTACCAAAGGAGTTTAACTCCCTAGTTTGTATCATGACCACCGATGCAGAGATTCCCGAAGTAGAGGATATCCTAAAGAATCTAGAAAAAGACAAGCTCCAATTCAAGACTAGGAAAGAAGAAAATGTGGCACTAATTACAAACAAGAAAACAATGAAATGCTACAATTGCGGAAACTTTGGACACCCTGCAAGAGAGTGTAGAAAGATTTGGTCAAACTATAAATTTGCTCCACCTAAGAATGTGTCAACAGCTAATTATGACGAAGAAGAAAATAATGTAGCATTTACTACATGGGTCAGATCAGAAAATAAAAGAGGGAACAGCAAGAGACCTGATGACAGCAGTTCAAATAGTAGATTGAAAAGAACATGTATTGATCTAACCAGTGAAGATGACGAGAGTAGAATCTTTGCTGAAGAAACGTTTTCTAATTATGAGGACAACCCATATGACAGTAATGTGGGAAGCCCCAAATTTAATGTATGTACTAATAGTCATATTACATTTGCAGGTATTAGTACATTAGTAGCTGATCACTCCTCCGAACCCAGCCATCAGATTTTGCTTGACTCTGGGTCCTCCAATCATATGTTCAACTACAAAGAGAATTTTGTTAATCTTTCAGAATGGGATGGAAAATTTGGGATAGGAGAAGTAGGGAGAAGCGTTGATATTAGAGGAAAAGGAGATGTGGTATTATTCTCAAAAGGTTGTAAACTTACATTTAAAGATGCTTATTTTGTACCAGATTTACCTTTTTGTTTAATATCGCAATCTTTGTTGTGGAGAAAGGGAGCTCAAGTAGTTAGTAATAAAAAAGGATTTGAAGTGTTACTAAACAATAAAATTGTGTTTGATGGAGAAGTAAATTCTAGACTTCCCTTTGCAAATCTATATAAAGATGAAAAATCAGTGCACCTAAGTATGGAAGAACATTGTCAAAGAGGACATATGGGGGACGGGGTAAAATGTGAGGCTTGCATCAAAGGAAAATTATCTAGAAAACCATTTAAAACCAATAGAGAAAAAACTAATATTCCAGGTGAAGAAATTTCAGTAGATCTTATGGGACCAGTTGAACCAATATCTATAGGAGAGTCAAGATAAATTCTAATGGTAGTAGACACAGCAACTAGGTTTGTCTGTATAAGGTGCTTAGCCAATAAAAATGATGCAGGCAAAAAGATCAAAGAAGTAATTAATTTAATAAAGAATCAAAAACAAGTAAGTGTAAAGAGATTAATAAGTGATGGAGGTAAAGAATTTATCAACGATAATTTACGAAGTTGGCTACGAGAAAAAGGAATAATTAATATTACTACAACTCCTAATACACCTCAGAATAATGGGATAGCAGAATGAATGAATAGGACAATCATAGAAAAAACAAGAACAATGCTGATCAGTGCAAAACTACCAAAATATTTATGGGGAGAAGCAGTAACATTTGCAGGAACTTTACATAATTATTTTGATAACAAAAACACATTAAAAATGTTTTGGGGAAAAGACCCAAGAAAAGACAAAATTCTTACATCTGGGAGCGAAATATTTTATAGCATACATCATTATAAACATCTTGGAAAGCTGGATCCACAATGTTTAGAGGGGGTAATAGTTGGCTTTGAAGAAGGACTAAACACATATAGAATCTGGAATAATCAAACGGGAAAGATAATCAGGTCAAGAGATGTTAAAAGGAAACCAAAAGAAGAAACAAACCCAGAATTGATAATTTATGAAGAAAAAAATAGTGATTTAAACAATAATGAAAAAAGAGAAGAAAATATCAAAGAGAAAGAAAGTGCAATAGATAAAGGAAAACAGAAAGAAAAATGTAAAGAAAGAATTGAGTTAAGAAGAAGTGAAAGAATAAAAGAGCAAAACAAAAATGAAGAAATAAGACAAATAAGCCAAGAAGGAGATGATGAAGAATAAAAGATGGCACTACAATCGTTTATAATGGAAAACGAATACATCCCAGACAGTTTTAAAAAGGCACAAGAGACAAATGAGTGGAATCAGTGGAAAAAGGCTATATTTGTCGAGATTGACTCTATCATTGAAAATGGGGTCTTCGAAATCATTAAGAAAAAGGACAAAAGTAAAGAGAAAACTATCATAAATACAAGATGGGCTCTAACAAAGAAATTCAATTCAGATTGAAAACTAGAAAGATATAAAGCAAGGTGTGTAGCAAAAGGGTATAAACAAAGAAATGGGATAGACTACGATGAAACCTTTTCTCCAACTGGAAGACTTAGTACGCTAAGATTCATACTCAATTATTCTGTACAAAGAGGCTTAAAACCTAGACAAGCAGATTTTGTGACAGCATACTTAAATACAAAACTAGATGAATCAGAATCAGTATATATAAACATACCAGAAGGATTCATAGACTGGATAAAAGAAACAAAACAAGAAGTCTACTCAAGTGAAATAGTCAATGAATTAATCAAGAATCCCGAAGACCACCTAATAAAATTAAAAAAATCACTATACGGATTAAAACAAGCTGCCAGAGGTTGGTACAATACAATGACTGAATGGTTTATAAGCAAAGGTTATTGGATAAGTGATGCAGACCCATGTCTACTTATATCAAAACATGGACAACTAGTATTTTCATGGGTAGACGATCTCATATTAATTGGCAAAGATTCTGACCAAATTATTAAAGAATTAAGTAACAATTTCAAAATCAAGGACTTGGGAATAAAGATCATATATGGAAAGAAGGGAGAGATTGTCTTATCTCAACATCACTACACAAAAAGTTTGATAGAAAAGTATGGACTAGAAGATGGAAAAATGGTCGATACACCAATACAAACAAATATAACACTTGAGAGCGCAACTGATGAAGAACATGAAGCATTTAAACAAAAGAACTTAGACTATAGAGCAGCTGTGGGGTCATTAAACTATCTAGCACAATGTAAAAGACCTGAAATATCGTTTGCAGTAAGTGTGCTATCACAGTTTCTTGAAAAATCGAATAATTCACACTGGATAGCCTTTAAAAGAGTATTAAGATATTTAAAAGGGACCCAAGATTTAGGAATACTGTTTAAAAAGGATGAAAGCAATAACCTCATTGGCTACATGGATTCAAGTTATGCTGAAGACTTAAAAAGAAGATCTTCGAGTGGTTATGTATTCCAAATCTGGGGATCCTGTGTATCATGGCGCAGTAAACGACTAGGGGCTGTTAGCATATCGTCTACAGAAGCAGAATTTAGAGGATATCTATCAGCAGCACAAGAAGCACAATGGTATAGGAAAATTATTAATGAACTAGGACTAAACATTATTGGTCCAATTCAATTGTTCTCAGATAACCAGAGTGCCATGAAAATGGCGAAAAATAGTCAATATCACTCCAGAACAAAACACATTGATGTGCATTACAACTACATTTGAGACTTAATTAAAAATAAAGAAATCATGATTACCTATGTCCCAACACAAGAGATGGTAGCAGATATTTTTACTAAAGGTTTAGACAGAGTAAAGCATAACTACTTTATCAGATTACTAGGCTTATTTTCAGAAAGCTCTATTGAAGTGACAAGTGGAAGGGAGAGTGTTGAACTAGGAAAAGCAAACCTCACGCTTATCCACTTTTCACATTCAAAAGATACTAAAAGTAAATCTAATATTCGTTCTATTCAACATAATAATGAAACCAAAAGTTCAAGAAAAGCAGAATCAATTATACTCACAAAAGAAAGGAACAACATTAGGAAAAGAAAGTGCTACAAGCAAATGGCTTTTGAGAATGAGGAAAAGCTACAAAAGATAGAAAGAAGAAAGACAAAGACAAATAAAAGGCATTGTACACAAAAGGCAATTTGGGTCATGGAATGTTATGAACGACGGATTGGGGGACACATGCATCAATGGATAGGGCATCTGTATAAATAGCCCCCCCTCTTGTATCTTAGTTTTAATCAGTTAGAGAATTAGAAATATATATATTCACTTTAATATTCTAAAATTCATTCTTATTTCAATACTATTGAACCAGCATATTACAAATAATTATGGAAACAAAAATTAACCAAAAAGGGGAACAGAACGAAAACAAGTAATGACTAAGAGGATAAATATGGAAGTACGGAATTATAAAGTATCTAATAATTCAACAATAACCTCTTGTCAATCAGTGAAAATGCAAGGCAGCTAAAAGTCCTGATGTTGTTTATTTTAGGCTAAAGTTTGATCAATCTTTTGTAAGGTGGTAAATTTTTTGGATTTTATTTTTTAGGAATGTAATTTTCAATGAATAAAGCTGTTTTGATTGCTTCCCCATATAAACTACTAGGCATGTTAGCTTAGAAAAGCATTGCCTTGACCATCTCAATGGATTTTCTGTTTCCTCTCTCAGTGACTGGATTTTGTTGGGGGGTATGAGGAGAAGTAACAATGAATTTGAAGCCCTCACTAGCTAGCAGGTCAATGATTTTCTTGTTGATGAACTCTCCATCTCTGTCACATACAAGATTCAGAAGCTTATTATTGGTGAGGTTTTCTGAGTATATTTTAAATTGCAAAAATGATCAAATGCATCTGATTTGTTTTTAAGTAGGTACACAAACTTGTATGATGAGTAAGCATATGTGAGTTTGAAATAATATTCATTGCCAGCCTCGGTTGTAACCAATCTACCACTCAAATCTAAATGCACATATTCCAGTGGTGTGACAGAAATGGGGAAATTCCCACAAAAAGATAATTTATTTAATTTGGAGTTAACACAATGCTCACAAAAGAAGAGTCGCTTGTATCATTTAAAGTTATATTTAAGCTTTGGAGGAAAGTTTTGAGATAATCCAAGTTCACATGTCCAAGTCATTCATGCCAACATAGTAAGTCAGACTTCTTGATAGACGCAATTAGAGAAACATTAGAACTTGTGGGCTTACAATGTTTGTCGTGGATCTGGGATAAATTTGATCCAGGGCTTAGTACTCCAGTGAGTATCATTTTACCATTGTTTTGATTGAGATGGGTCTTTCAGGTTCAGTGTTCATTTGGAAACCTCTTTTGATGAAAGGAGCCAAGGCAATTAGATTATAATTGATTTTTAGAACATTTAAGAAACCAGTGAGATGCATGCCTTTGTTGTTCTTATTGATCAAATCAGCTGAACCAACACCTAATGCATTGATCATTGCTCCATTGCCGACTTTGATAGGTATTCATACTTGATTGTATGATGAGAAGTGATTTTTATGATGGAAAATGTGCAATGAGGCCCCTGAATTGGAAAATGAATTTGTCAGATTCAGAATTTTCAGAGGATACAGCCAAATAGAGGTGATGGATCTTGTGTGAGAAATTTGTGGTTTCAGAACTTGAAGCTTTGTTTTTAGCTTTAGGTTTGAAGTTGGGGCAAGGCTCTGGGTGCAGGGCCCAGCATTGATTCTCTGTATGGGGTCACTTGTCTTTATGCTTGCTGTTAGAGCAGTAATCACATTTTCTGTTTTGGCCACCTTTCCCCTTTTTTTCAGTGAGAAGGGCAGTTTTGGATGAGTCCAATCAGTCAGCAATTAAGTGAAGCTTTTTGAGCACAATTTCAACAGTAAGGGGTTTTCCAGTATCTTCAGAATTATTGATTATCATTGCACAGTGCATTTCAAGGGAATCTGGGAGTTTGTCCAAGATGAAATAGGGGTAGTGCTGGTACTCAAATGTTTGGCCAATTAGAGTGAGTTTGTTAATTGAAGATTGGAGTTTGGTGACAAAAGTGCAAACATTTCCTTTGGAGCACCTGATAGCGCTGAATCAAGTGTAGGCAGCAGCAATATTGGTCAGTCCTGTTGCTGAGAAACGTTTGGCAAGTTTACGCCTCAGTCCCATGGGATTTGCTCTGTCAGTTTCATCCACAAGGGAGTTGAGGTTGGTGTCATCCAGTTTCTGGACAATAATGTTAGCAGCTTGTCCACAACGGATTGTGTACATAGCTTTTGCTTCATCCATTGCGGGTGCAAAAAATTTGCCTTCAACTAAATCATTGAGGTTGCATTGGGAAAGGTAGAAAACCATCTTTCTGTACCATGTTAAGTAGTTGGATGAGGTCAGAATGGGGATGTCCTGAAGCAATTGGCTAGAGTTTGTCAACGGTTCCATGGCTGTGAGTGTGAGTTGATTCAGACTTTTTAATAAATAATGATGATTTGGTTAGTTACAATAATTGTTTCTGGTTGGCTGAACTCAATGAAGCCAACCTATAGATGGAGAAAAGTTCAGAAAAAGAATAATGTGAGAAAGTGACTAAAGAATACCCAAGCATGAGTGTAACGAGGTGAGTCAATGTCGCAGATGGCAGCTAATGCAATAAGTTTAAATAGATGATTGATTTAGTAAAGTAGTGATAGAAAATCAATGAAGAGGGAAAGAGGCATATTGTGCCAATAAATATCATGTGTTACTATCACTATGATAAACTGATGTTCAGCCTATTAGCTATAATTGTATGACTACCCACTATTGTACAGCTTAAATAGAGTTTGTATAAAAATAGGGGAGCTGAGCTAGCATGTTGTCATGGGGAGTTAGGAAGTATTGGTTTTGAAACCTGACAATTACATCTCCACACCAACAAACTTTTCAAGAAAATTTGTATAATTTGATTTGATAAACTGCTTTCATTTTTCAGCCAATTAGTAATCAGGCAAAAAACCAAAAGAAGTAAACATGTAGGCATATCACCAACACAGGGGGCAAAACTGTGTCATGTCTGCATTTTGGGTGTTGAAGTCCCGCATGCAAAACGTGACACATAATCTCACAAAAATGTGTGACATGGTGACCTGCAATTGTCATGTTTTGTTTGCGTGACTTGATGGCTTGTAAAGCTGTGTGACACAGGCTCTTGCACAATGTCATGTTATAGTGTGGGACATTGACACTAGGCCTTGAAACATGACACAGCTTTGCCCACAAACCCTAAGGGATCACAGGCATTGTGTCACGTTTTCATTTCAGGTTTCAATGTCCAGCCCTCGGAACAAGACATAGAGTCTCGCAAAAAAAGCGTGACATTGTGACCCACCTTATGTCACGTTTTGTTGCAGGACTTAATGTCTCGTAAATATGTGTGACATTGGGGTCTGGCAATATGTCATGTTTTATTGCGGGACATTGACACCTGAAACTCAAACGTGACACAATTTGCCCCGGTTAAAGGAACTAGATATTTTGCTCTGAATTCGATTCAGCTCGAGAATTCACTTGTTAAAATAGAGTTTAAGTTGTTCTTGGGAAACGTTTCATTCGTTTCGTTTTGACTTGTATCAAAATTATTTTTAATTTTCCTGCCACATTACTCGTTTTTTATGAGTGTATTGTTAATTGTACAGCAAATGGAAGTGAAACTTATTTGAAAAGTACGTTTAGTTTTCTGTAAGTTTTCGTTCTTTATCCTCTGAATTGAATACATCCTATTGTGGATATCTGACGCAGTGAAAACTGTGTTTTATATTTTCATAAAGTTAATAATAGGAATCTGTGGCTTACAATCAAAGAAGTTTTACAATAAATTCAAAATTTAAAACAATTATGTCAAGCATCCGACCAAACGTTTCTTTAAAAACAGTAGTATTGAACATACAGATGAAAAACTTTTCTTGTATATTAGTCACCATTTAGAACTAATTTCTATAACAACATTTTTTTAATTTTTATCATTTCTTAAATATCTTCATTCTCTCAAACTACGTTACGATAAAGTAATTATATTATATAAGAGTTTATCTAAGATTAGGAAAAACCTAATATTTTTTATATGATGCCGACTCTTTCTAGACTATTATTAATCAGCATTTTCACTTACGCAGTTTTATCTACGAAAAGTGCTCACCAGGAGAAAAGAATATTAAGTTTACAAAAACGAAGTTTGGAATGTAAGTATTTCTTCCATATCTTAATTGGTTTTAAATAAAAGAAATTAAAACCTCTTTCCTTCAAGCAGCCAGTTCCAGCATATCGCCAGCACCAAAAACCAGTTCTCAGCAAGATGACTCAAGCAAAAACCAGTTTGATGATTCTAGTTAGTGGTGCAATTTTTTAAAAAATAGTCCCTTCGAAATCCAAATGATTGCAGTGCCTATTCTTAAATCCTTACTTTTTCATTTCTGAAAACTGAAGCTGATACTCTAACTCTTCAATGTTTCAGAAAACAATGAAAACCCCTCTCTAGATTCCGAAACTGAAGGATTAAATCAGACACTTAAAACCCCAAAGCGTTCAAACAATAATCCCGTAGTTTTACCAATAATGCAAAAAAATAAAACAGATACATCTAAGGATGAAAAGAAAGTAACTCAAGATAGCTTGGACGGAAATGCTACCAAAAATGTTGTTGATGAAAATTATAAATCTTCAACAAATCCCCCTAGCAATCCAACACTTACCCCTCTCTCGGCGCCGATAGATCCCAGTTTATACTCTCCTTTTCCAGTATCTATCCCAACTGATGATTCTAATGCTAACCTGCAAAGCCAATCTCAGCCTGCATCAACAAGCTTCCCCCGAAATGAAATAAATAATAAATCACCGCCTACCAACGAGGTATCCTCAGCAGAAAACCCACTTAAGGGTGCGGTGGCACCTTCAGGGGAAACAAAGTACCAAATAAATGCTAATAATAACGTAGAAAGTGAATCTAGGCCCACTTCAAATCCTGATGGCAACATGAAGTCACCAATCTTTGAAAAATTACAAAGTAATGGTGTTTTAACTTCCAGTGATACAGCTCATTCACCCAGTTCACAGCCGTCAGTACAAAGTGGTGAAGCTTCTCGTCCTACAGGACCAGCTCCTCAATCAAATAAAATCCCCACAGTGGCTCCAGCTGGTGCCATGAAAAATGAACTAAACAATCAAAACAATGATTCAAGTGATACATCCTTTCAAACATTGAAAAGTGCTCCAAGTTCTTCGAGCACTGGTGCTGCTCGGCAACCAGAGAAAAATTTGTCACTTTTTCCTATCAACAAGTTCAAGACTAAAGAAAAAAAGCCACTTTTAGCCAATGAGAAGGGTGAATTTGAGTATGATGTTTCTCAAAATACTCAAAAGTCACCCAACAAAGTTCCAGCTAATGCACCAGAAAATGGCATAGACAGTAATTCGAAGCCCTCCACTGATGATCAAATGTTAGTTGCTTCGTCTAGTCTTTCACCAAGTCAAGAAGGTGATCAAAATTCTTCAACAAGAAAAGAGTTTGAAAATTCAGCACAAAGTTCCTCAAGTAGTGGTTTTAATCCCCAAGCAGACAATAATTCAGCGACTGTTCCTATTAGTTCATTCAAAAATGAATCCCTTCAGTCGTCTTCAAGTGATGGTAAGGATGCTCAGGAAACCAATGCTCCTCAAAATATCGGGAGTCATTCTGACGATAAAGCACCATTGTCGCAAGATAAGCCAGTAACCAAACCCCTAAGTGGCACACCCAAAAATAGTTTAAATAAAAATGAAGTCACTAACGTTAATAAATCCTCTACGGAATCAAAGCAGTTAAAAAGTGCTAGTACTGCTTCCAATTTGTCAGCTGTTCAAACAAATTCCAGCCTATCAGTTGCCCCGTCCAGTAGTCCAATAACTCAGGGAGATAACACCCAGACTTTCTCAAGTGACGACGCATCTCAAGCTATACCAAACACCAAAAGTCCTTCAAGTGTTGTGGCCTCTGCTTCGTCAGACAAAAACTCTCCGGAAGCTCGCATCAGTTCACCTAAAAGTGAGTTAGATAAGTCGCTCCCATCTCACAGTAAATGGAAATCACAATCCGGCACTCTGGGAAACGCTAAAAATTTGCTTAGTGGTAATCCCACTGTATCAGCGGATAGTAATTTTCCACTCATTGTTGAAGGTACTAGTAGTAGTTCAAAGAGCAACTCAACTCTAAATAGTAATAAACCATCCTCAAAACCAACTACTTCCCCGGATGGCAGCAATTTACTCCCTAACTCTTCTAATTCTTCTACTGATAGCACCAGCAAAACCCCGGTTATTGGCTCGAAAGAACAAGGGGAAAATGACTTGACTTCTAGCACTGATAAACCTTACTCGAAATTAAAAAACACCCCCATCAACCAGCAACCCCTTAATAATGATCTATCATCTCCTTCACCAAAGAACAATTCCAGATCGCCTTCACTTTCGGCAAGTGTGCCCGCAAGTCAAAAAAATGAGGTCTCAACATCTGCCTCTAATGAAGAAAAACCGTCTCCAGCGATATCAGACAACAATAATGATTCTGAAGGTACTAAAAAAAAGGAATCTTCAAATCATGGTTTTGTTTTACCACCTTCAAACACCCAAGCAAGGGAATCTGAAGATTTTATGACTTCGGATCTTCAATCAGAAAGTAATAAAGCAACTAATGTAGAAAGCGATAAGCCCTTGAGTGAAAATGTCTCCACAGCAAGTGTTGCTAGCCCCCCAAAACCGAGCGGAGATAATCAGCCACTATCTGCACCTGATAAACTGGCTGAAGATGTAGAAAATGACAAAAGCCCCAATCCTTCTCCAAACGATCAGAATCCTCAACCTAATCGAAATTCAGCGCCGTCCTCTGACAATCAGACCCAGACGGACTCAGCTAAAGAGACAGAGGTGACACTTAAAAGTCCGGAGCCAGCCTCAACAGCCCAAAATAGCAATAATTCTCCGAATGGAAGTATTAAGGCTACTTCTGATAGTCAAAATTCCAATGAAAAAGAAGCCTTAATTCCGTCAGCACTCACCCCTCCACCAGCGACAGGAAGCACAGACAAACCTGATGCCAAAACATTAGATTCCAATGCTTCTGATAGCACTTCAACTGTTAAAAATCCTGAAACTAATGAAAAAGATTCTAATAGTTCCTCTCAGGACGCTTCTAGCTCAACCAATATAGAAGGTTCCAAAAAGAAACTTTACCCTTATCTTCTTCCTCCCAGTAGCTCTTTAAGTGATAACAGTGAAAAAAATTCCTCAGATCTCAATGATGGCAGAAATAGCAATGAAAAAGAAAACGCAAATCAAACAGCATCCATTATTTCGCCAGGCCCAGGAAGCACAGAAAAGCCTGGTGTTGAAACAAAAAAAACTGATGCTTCTGATAACACCTCAACTGCTCAAAATTCTTCCGAAGAATCTGAAAAGTCTGACAGTAATATTAAGGATTCACTTAAGTCTGCTTCCGACGCTAAGTCGGAAAGTTCAAAAACGAAAGCTCAGCCTTTTCTTCTTCCTCCAAGTAGCTCCTTCACCGATAATGGTGATAAAAATTCTTCAGGTTTTAGAAGTACCCCCACAAATGCTTCCATCGAATCATCACCATCTGTTGAAAATTCGTCGCCACCGGCCAACTCACCTCATGGACAACCACTACTTCCAGGCAAACAGTCAAGTAATAACTCTTCATCAGCCTGGCCAGAATCATCGGATAAGGAAGATAAATTTTGTAGAAAACTACCAATGAGTATTGAAACATGGAATTCTCTTGGGGTTGATGATCATCTCAAAAATTTTCCAAATGGAAACAATATCACTGTCCAGGTAAAAGTCTTTTAAATATGAAAAATTCACCAATAATTTTTCCCGCTTATATAAAACTTTTCTAAAAACACGATACACCAATTTAGCAATATGCGAAAATTGCTGGTGCACCTAATTTTATTTGTGGAATCGGTGAGACATGTAGTGCTGGTCAAGTAAGTCACCAGTGTTCTTAAAAATAGTTTCTTTTACCGACATTTCTCATTTGAAAACCCAAGCTATGTTATCCAGTAAAAGCGCCAATGTGGCAGGTATTAGTCTCTGTCCAAGAATTCAATCATTTTGTCAATGCAGTTTATGATGGGATAAATAATGGTTTATCGTCTTTGCAAGGTAAGTTTATTCTTCCTTTTTGGAGATTCTATTACTGAATGATATCTTTTTGATAGCTACTTCTGCGGCAATGCTCGAAGAAATGTAAGTCTCTAAAGAACTCATTTTCAGATAAATTCAGGCTAGATCTCACATGATGACACTTCAAATTTTAGATTGGACGGCTCCGTTGATTCAAGATTTGTAGGTGATCTGAAATGGATATTCACTGATCTTTATCGCGGGATTTGTTACGGCCTTGTTGGTGCTCTGTCGATGATTTGGTTTGGTCTTTCATTCGCGCCAGTGTATTTCTTAGGTACTATCGCAGCAGTGGCTTTGAAAGCATGGATACAAGGTCCTTATCAGCATGCCGTAACATTTGATGGGGTAAATTGCTCCCTATTATTAAATCCAAGATGAAATAGTAATTTTTTTGTTTCTTCAAACATCTGATAGTGGACACAATTGTCTTATTACCTTTCTCGCTCACAAGAAACATTGTCAAGAGCTCTTTCCTCTACTTTTAAACACACTCTTGAATCTGGAGTTAGCACAGATGCAGGAATATCCCAGTGGTTAAAAAATGGGTCGTTTTTCGTGCCACATAACAATACTGGATTAATGACACCAATAGAGCAAGGAATAACTAAAACGATGCAAGCAAGAATTTTGAATAAAATTCTACGACATGAAGTAAGAATCAAATTCTAAATAAGAGTTATAACTCAATGCCTTACTCAATTTTGACGTGGAAAAAACTCTTCTCTTTGATTCCCAGAACGCATTTATCGTTGTATCTTCAGTAAGGCACTTATAATTATGATTTTTAATTAACAAATTTTGCTTACTCTTTGTTTCATAGGATCAATGCGAAGGCACTGGACCTGGAGGCTCTCTGGGCGGACCTGATATGCTGTCGTATTGCGATAAAGGTCAAAAATTGTAAGCAAATTATTTGCTGGAATTTTCCTTATGAAGCTGATGTCAATTTGAAATTGTGGAAATTACAGGATGTTTCATGTCATCCGAGCTAAGAAAAATAAATCCATTAACAAAATCCGGAACACTCAGGCAATAACCAATAAATATAATTTCACTGCCGAATTCATTACACAAACATCTTGGGAGTGTCAAAAGAAACATAAAGTTTTTGAATATGATCCCTTCGAAAATATAAACAGGTTTGTGTATGAATCCCTTCCACTGCGTGATGACGAATCGTGACATTAATGATTATGCCTTGAAATCTTAGAACCCTTTCAAAAGATTCATTTCCAATGAACGTGGGCATGGAATGCGCGATAAATTTGCCCGTCTGCGACATTCGCATACCAGGTAAGAGCTGTATTTAGACTATTTTTTCAATCAACAAGCTAAAAAATTGTGTTCAATACTTTTCTCAAAGATATCAAGTTCAAGATTCAAAGACACAAATCAACTGCCAGGGCTTGCCGTGAGGCCGGTGGGCTGCCAATTTGAGTGGACTGGAAATTAAAATATTTATTAAAATTTGATTTTTGATGTTAATATACACCGGAAAAAAATGCAAGAACCTGATAGCATGTGCCGAGTTCTGTCTTTGATTGAACTCAGTTTTATCTCTGTTACAAAACTTCTACCAAGCGCACACATTGAACACCGAGTACAACAGTTTTCACCGCATAAAATCAGAATTTCTTTTAAATTATAAATAAAATAAGGGATTGGGATTTGCTTTCAGGTGCCAAGTGTTTTTTTCGTGGCGTGAAAAAATTCAAACACATTATTTTTTTTCTTCAGTCTAAAAAAGTCAAATTTCAAAATTTTAAACAATTTTTTTATTTAACAAAACTAAAAAAATTCTAAACCTGCTTTAAAACCTAGAGTCCATACATGGGATCTATAAGTTGATTTTTAAATGTTTTTATCTGTTGAAAAACACTTAAAAAACATGAAAAGTACAATATAATGAAGATATGTCTATGATATCATTAAGGGGTATTAAAGTTTTCAGATTCACCATCAAATTGATGGGATATAAAAAAGAAAATACTCCAACTATTATCTACCCCCTTTTTTTCGATAATAAATTGTCAGCTTTTAAGCTGTTTCCTTAGTTGTCTCCTGCGGACAACTTGTCTATTTTATCATTATTATTCTGTTGATTTAATATAGCATCTAAAATGTCATTATGTGTCACTCATTCAGCTACATTTATACATATGGCTACATAAAAATACATATTTCTGTGAACATAATTACATTACATTTATTGAAACCTATTTTAATGTTAAAACTATACTAATGATAGTTGAGAGTATACATAGATTGCGACACTCATTATTTTCGCTATATCTGTTTGCTCCCAATTATCATCAGGTAATGTTATATTTTTATTCTTATTATTTCTTGTTACATTCTTTATTACTTACTAACATGAAATATATTATATCTCTGTTTGCTCCCAATTATCATCAGCCTGAGATCCTTCGCTTCCATCCTGCGTCGTAATCATATCTTAAAGTCGGGTAGAGTTATTCCCCGCCGCTTAGTCAAAGTCGAGTAGAGTTGTTCCTCGCCACAGTGTTCAAGTCGGGTAGAGTTGTTCCCCGCCTCTTCATTTTACTGGGTAGAGTTATTCCCCGTACCTTTTCCATTCACTGGGTCGAGTTATTCCCCATTCCTCATTATCTCATTGGGTAGAGTTATTCCCTGTGTTTCGTTCCAATCTCCATCTTCGCCCAGGTTGAGTTAGTCACTGTGGCCATTTTATCGCATCCTTCATCTCAAAAATTAACATAAATGAGTTATTTAGAGTTGAGCTATCAAAATTTTACTCAGATTTTGTCAAATCTTATAATGAGCCAAATGATTCCGAGTCAGTTTACGAAGGAATCAGTGACGATAACTTATTCTTATCTAGCCAACCTTATAATGAGCCAAATGATTCCGAGTCAGTTTACGAAGGAATCAGTGGCAATAACTTATTCTTATCTAGCCAACCTATAAGGATAGAAGTATTAATAAAACAAATGAGAAATAATTATGAACATTGTAATACCTGTGCACCAGTCGTAAGTGGTGTTATCAACAATAATTGGATTTAATAAAAGAGCAAGTAAGGTATAACGAAAATAAAGATAAATAATTATATTTGAGATCAATGGATGGAAACATTACAAGATCTATCACTATATATATATGTATGCACTAAATACATAACATCCATTGATCTTGTCAGGCTAAGGTCAACTAAATGGACGTGAACTAGCTTGAAAAGTCTTTGTCTAGAAGATTTAAATGGTCCTATATGAATACTGTAGTATAAATCCAACAAATAGTAAAATATAATTCAGAATAAAGGTTTCAGTGATATAATTCTCACTATTCTTATATATGGCTTACAATCTTTTTAGTTGGTAGAAAAATAGATTCAATAATTTCAGATACTATTCAAAAGTCTTATAAAAGTACTAATTGAGTTGTATTGTAATTTGTTTGGTTATACTGGATAAATTGAAGTGATAAAGAATGTAGAAACAAGACCCAAAAACCTCCTCCTTTTATACACAATAGGGGGTGTCAGTTCTGGCAAATCCGCACTTAACTTAAGTGCAGATTTCAAACCAAATCAGCACTTAAATTTTGCAAAAAAGTCACTTATTTCAAAAAAGGGTGTCAGTTATGACCGCAAATCAGCACTTTTTTCCCGTTTTTTTTCACAACCACATTTTGGCCACAAAACATCCCTTCCTTTCTTACCCCATCCCTGTCACATGTGACACACTGACCTTCCTCGCTACCTACCCATCAATCCTCGGCACACACCCCTTCCTGACATTTTCAATATTTTGACCAGGCATGTTTACATTCTTTTTTACTTATTTCTTCTACTTCTTAATCTTTTTTCTATGGGTGTCAGTTCTGACCTCAAATCAGCACTTTTTTTGTGATTTTTTTTTCAAAACCACATGTTGGCCACATCATCCCTTTCTTTCCTATACCATTTTGTACTCTCCAAATGTCCTCTTTGTGTACTTCATTCACTTGGGTTGGTATTTTGGTTTGTTGCATATTCATTTTTTTTGGAATTTACGGTGAAATTTTTTTTTTTGGATGGCTCATTGGTTTTCTTTCACCAGCTCAACATGAAATCACATATTTTCTGAAAAATCGCATATTTTGTCAGTGATTTTTTTTTCATTCATCCCTCATATCCTTTTCCTATTCTCCTCCAACATCCCTCAAACAATTTGGTTTCATTCATTTTGTCATCTCATCTCTCCATGTAAGTCACTTTATTCTTTTTTTTTGATTTTTTGATTACTAATTATAATTTTTTTTGTTTTTTTCTGTTTATTTTATTTTTTTTATCTAAATTTTTTTTGTAAGTGGTTATTTTGGATTTCAATGGTATAATTAACCTTTTTTTTCTCTCCCTCTTTACTTTCTTTTTTAGCTCCATCACCCTACTCTTCATCCCTCCTTGGCATGGTCATTAGCCCCCCTTTCCCTTATTTCACTTTTTTTTGGCTCCATTTCATTGAAACACATACATTGCACATTCTTTATGCATTTCACTTACTCCATATTCAATTTCCCCACAATTCCAACATCAATCTTTCTCACTCTATTTTTCCTACTTTTCAATCAAGGTAAGTTTCATCTCCTTTCTTTCATGCCTATATGATATCTCATTCCATTTATGAAAAGTTCATACTTAAATATTTGTATGACTCTTATCTGGATAACAGTGAACTTATAAAACTCCTTTTGATCTCATCTTCATTACCACTTTTCAAGTTTTTGTAAAATTTTGAAAATCAGACTCGGAATTAGGGTTAGGTTTATTCAAATCTAACGTTCTTTTTACTGAAGATTCTCCTGAAGGCTACCTTTCATTTCCCACAAACAGATTTGAATTTGATTCAGTGGTTGCTGAGATATTGACTGTTAAAGTTGAGCCTTTTTTTTCCCAATTTAAATTTTTATTTCATTTTTTTATGTAACAAATTAGGGTTAGGTTTATTTAAATCACATGTCCTTTAACTGAAGATTCTACTAAAGAATATCTTTTATTTCCCACAAACAGGTTTGAATTAGGTTCAGTGGTTGCTGAGATTTTGACCTTTGAAGTTGAGCCTTTTTTCCAAATTTCACTTGTCTTATTTCACATTTTTATATTGCATATTTAGAGGATAAGGATTCTGAAACTCTTATATGATTATTATCTAGGCATGTATCCGTTGCTCAAGAATATCACTAAAGCTCAAAAAGATGAAGATTTTTGCTTATGGGACACTCTACCTTCCTTTACCTCTTTTCTTGCTCTTCGACTCAAAAAGCACTGTAATAAAGCATTTGAAAAAAATCATGAACCTGCAACCAAAGTAGGAATACCGAATTGGTGTGACTCCGAATGGGAAGATATCAGCCACGAATATCTTTTATTTTCTAATGTTATTATCACTCATTCTGGATTTCACAATAAAATTCACACCGATACCAAGGACACCAATTTTCTTACTTTTGGTATATTCTCATATATCAAACCGATTACTGGCCAACCAATACCATCTCCAGCTAAAATCAAATGACATGGTTTATATTTTCCAGACCACCGGTGCATCATTGATTTTGGTTTGGGAAATGGTATCATCGAAACTATTTGGAATTCTTCTAAGGATAATCATCAAACGACCAAAGCTCCTCCTGGTTTGGAATCCTGTCAAGATTTAACACATTTTGGTTGCTCATTTCAAATCAGTCATAAGTTGATTCAAAGAATCAATAAGTTAATGAAAGAAGGTAAAGTTAATCGATTTAAAAAAACTTTATTTAGATCCAAAAAGTATGGGGATTAGAGTTGTCATCAAAAATTTTATATTTTTCGTAAATTTTTAATAAATATTTTTTATGTATCAATTTCCTCAACTAAAGTAATGGGCCCACGACCTTGTGTTGTATAAATGGTAATCATGATAACATTTATTTGTTTCATGGGGTTCCTCTAGCCTATACCTGTGGAAAGTCCCAAACTTTTGTTTCTAGATTTGATCTGCATTTTGGCTGAGGGATTGTCATTACTTTAAACTAGGGAAATTGATATATATTAGATATTTATTTAATAATTTATGTAATTATATTAAATTTAGATGACTTCCACCACTTACTTCAATAAAATGCAGGGGGGGTATTGCCAAATTTTCAAATCTGACATGTGAAATTGATGACTTAGAAAAATTTTGGTGATATCCACCCCTTGCTTCAATAAAATGCAGGGGAGAGTATTGCAAATTTTTTAAAACAGATATGGAATTTTTTTGACTTGTAAATATTTTGGTGAAAATTTTTGACGAGAATGTGAAAGTAATTGTTTCAACCTTGAGCAGGTTTCTGGCTCAAAGGAATAGCAGTACCATCAACAAAACCAATACATCCTGGGAAGCCCTCTGCTTGCATAACCTGAGATGATTCAAGTTGCTCTTCTTTTGTTGTCCAGGTGAGAAGTTGAGATTACAAGGAGTTGATGGCAGTGATACATTGTTTGGTATAAGTGTTAACTGAACCATACCCTAAATCAAAGACATTTTCTAAACATTTCAAAGCGGCTCCATTACCATTTGAACCCAAATGACATAGTGTGATGGCCAATTGAATTGAAGGATGTTGTTGTTCTTTTTGAGAATTATTGTGAAATATGGGATGATCCTGAATAAGCTCAAGAAATTTAAGGAAACATTCCTGAGAAGTCCTGAACAGCTGTCTAGAACTGGGTGTAGATAGTTTAAGAAGTGTTTAGATGGTGTACTTGGGGGTATGAAGTACTTGAGGCTTTCTGGGAAGAAGGTAACTTTTCGTGGCCATTTTTGATAAAAAGACAAAATCTTCTTCTATATCAGAATCAGAATTGCAATCAGAGTCCAAGAGCAGTTCAAGAGCCATGAAAGTCATTGCTTTATGTAATTTATCACGATTTGAAAGTGAGGAAGGCATAACTCTTATATGATATGATATGAAGATGTAAGTGATGTACAATGTTTTGAGTTATGAAGTGTTATGCTGCGGAGTGCTGCGTATGAATGGGATGATGCTGACAAATCAGTGAAATGGGACTTGATGGTGAAATCAGCACTTTTGGTTGAGAAAGTGCGGATTTGAGTGAAATAAGTGACTTATTTCATTTTGAAATCCACCAGTATTGGGGCTAGTGTGTTTTGTAAATCCGCACTTATTTAAGTGCGGATTTGTAAGTGTGGATTTGCCAGAACTGACACCCCCTAATGAGTTCCCCAATAAATCCCTTGATGTACCATCCAATACACAGTTAATGATGCCTCAAACAACTAATAGACCTGCCCATCAACATCCCTAGTGACCCATGACATAATTAGACAAGTAACAACTGTCAAAATCCTGTAATAATAAGGGAAATCCATCAAAATTAAAGAAAAAGACAAAAAGAGAGTATATGCCTATAAAACAATAATATAAAAGACTAAAGGAGACTTTTTAAGGTTAATAATAGCTTAATAATAAGGGGTATCTACTGAAGAAATGGAGGGGCTAATCCTGAAATTATACTATGTGAAATTCCCATCCAAAAATAACCAATATTAACTGAGAAACCACCCAAAAACTTAAAAATGAGCGTGAGATGTGGGGTAACTACATGCAGTCCTAGGCAGGCGCTTGCACGGGTAAATCCTTGACTAAATTTATGCGAATTTAAGTGTGGTGATGAAATAAGGTGCCAAGAGTGAGGTTATTAATGAAATTAGTGCATATAAACAAGGTCAATGCACTATTAATTAAGCTAGGACACTAAATAAGCGCCTGTCACCTATTTTAGTGTCTTTCCCCACAGTGGGCATAGAATGTGGGGTAATTATAGTGTGAAAAAGCTAACTTGTCTAAAAATGAAGCTATTCACACGGGAAAAAAACAGGCAGTATGTGGCCAGTACACAGAAGCCATTTCTGGCATAAAAAACACCAAATTTGAAAAGTGTTATTTTTATGCATTTAAATAGCCGAATAAATAGTCCTAAATGAACCCAATTGATCTGTCAAAGCGCAATTTTGATATTCTCAATTTTATAGCACATATAGTCAACTTTTAAGTGAAATAAAGCGCATTTCTTGTTTTTTGCGTAAAACAATGAATATAACAGCTTTAACTGTACTTAAAAATTATGTAGCCTTATACTTAAGGTTCTTAAGATTACTCTAACATATTCCAACTTAATATTAAGTACATAAGACCTATAAAAGGTGGATATATGCGTGTATATAAGGTGTTATAATGGCATTTTTTGTGTATTATCATAACTTTACTTATGTATACTATTTGTGTACTCTCATTTATTGTTCCCATGTATAGTTCATGTGTTTAACATAACTTATAAGCACTTTTTTCTCAGTCCTGGGGATATACAGGCTGACAGATCTCTAGTATAACATGCTCAATTATAATCTAAGTATCTGAAAATAGGCAACCAGTGCATGTGGTGTTTGTATCACTTCACGTTGAATTGTGTGAAATTGCATGAGGGTGATGTCAAGATGAATTAGGAGATGTCCTTTTTTAATTCTGACAGATTTTTCAAGATTTAAAGACCCATCACCACAAAAAAACACCTAGAACCTGGTAGCAGGTTCCAATCCCTCAATCCATTTATGACACAAGAATAACTCAGATTTGATACCACACAAGCTAGCATGCTCAGTGTTCAGTGCGCGGTCCTTCTAGAAGAACTAAAGCTGAGCTAGAACTGAATCAAATCAAAGATATGGGTTGGAACCTGTTATCAGGTGCCCACATTTTTTTCTGGTGCATGCCTCCTAACTCAACGCATACCCCAAAAATACATAATTCATTCCTATTCCCATACTACTTAAATAGTGTAGAGTTTTTTTAGCCTGGATATCCCCAAGACTTAGTAAAAGTTATGTTAAACACATGGACAATACATGGGAACAATAAATTAAAGAACACAAGTTGTATACATAAGTAAAAACTATGATAAAATACAACATATGCCATTATAACACCTTATATACATGCATATATCCACCTTTTATAAGTCTTTTGTACTTAATACTAAGCTTTAATATGTCAGGGTAGTCTTAAGAACCTTAAATATAAGGCTACATAATCATTAAGTAGTCTTAAAGCTGTTGTTTTCATTGTTTTATGTAAAAATCAATAAATGCGCTTTAAATCACCTAAAAGATGATTATATACACTATAAATTTGATAATATTAAAAATGAGCTTTGACAGATCAATTTTCTTAATTAGAACTATTGATTTGGCTACTAAAATGCATAAAAATAACACTTTTCAAATTTGGTGTTTTTTATGCCAGAAATGGCTTCTGTGTACTGGCCACATACTGCCTGCAATTTTCCTGTGTGAATAGCTTTATTTTTAGAAAATTTAGCTTTTTCACACTATAATTACCCCAAATTCTATGCCCACTGTGGGGAAACATGCTAAAATAGGCAACAGGCACTTGTTTAGTGTCCTAATTTAATTATAGGAGCATTGACCTTATTATATGCACTAACTTCATTTATAACCTCAAGCTTGGTGCTTTAATTCACTACCAGGCTTAAATTCATCTAAATTAGTCAAGGAATTTTCCATGAAAGCGCCTGCCATGGACTGCATGTAGTTACCCCACATCTCACACCCTTTATTTTGGGGTTTTAAGTGGTTTCTCAGTCAATTTTGGTTATTTTGGAATGGGTATTTCATGTAGTTTAATGTCATGAATAGCCCCATCATTTCTACTGTAAATACCCCTTAATATTGAGGAATAATTATTCTTATTTTTCCCTTTTTAGTCTTTTTTTTTAATGTATTACATGCATACCCTCTCTTTTTTGCTTATTCTTTATTTTTTATGGATTATCTCTATTACTACAGGATTTTGGCAGGTGATATCATTCTAATTATGTTACTAAGAACTCTTTATATTGTTAGAAAGATCTATTATCTGGAATGAGGCATCATTAGCCGTGTGTAGGGCTGGTAAATCATAGGGGTCATTGGGGAAGTAATTGTGTATAAAAGGAAGAGGGTTTTGGTCTTGTTTTCTACATTCTTTATCATTACAATCATATATATAACCAGTAAAATTACATTACATATCAGTAGCACTTATAAAGTCTTTGAATAGTATCTGAATTATTGCATCTATTTTTATACCAACTATAAGACTGTAACCCATTTATAATTAGTGAGATTCAAATTACTGAGACCCTTATATTGAGTAATATTTTAATACTTATTGGATTTATACTACAATATTCATATAAGACCACTAAAATGTTCTAGAAAACTGACCATTCAAGCTAGTTCATGTCTCTGTACTTGATCTAAGCCTGACAATTGGGGACCTTTCCTCAAGAATTCTGTTGGTTATCTTCCAGTAAGTAAAAAAATTCAAAATGAGGCTACAAGTAAATAAAATACCTATAGAAATATTTGGATAATTACACCAGGTTAGGGTCACTTATATAGTGATTTTAGAAAAATAAGCCCTGTTATATAATAAAATTGTGATATTGAATCAACAATTTTGCCACTAATTTAACATAAAAATTGTTCTTAGTTGGAGTCTTTCAATAGACCAATTAATTTTGTGATCTTTGCAGATAATAAAACTGATAATAAAAACTGATTAATTGTTTTCTTTTAAACGGGATTCTTAATCCCTTTTTATTGGTTAGTAAAACTCACTCAATATTTAGAAAAAATATTACTGACAAATTTCTCTTCTTTAAATATAAAAACATGGCTACATATTGTAGACCAGTTAAATCAAGTGACCACATAGAAAGCATATTTGACTTTTGGCACTTATAAATTCACTTAATACCTACAAGCAAGCAATTAAATTGTCTTCAGTAGTATTGATTAATACTGATAAAACTCCTTTTTGAAGTTTTAATATCTCAAATTTCAATTTTTTGATTTAAATTCCATGTAAATATGTGTGACAACAACAGTTATATGGTGAGTAATAGGTAGAAACCTTATAACTTAAGACCTAGAGCTGAAAGACCTGTTACAGGACGTTTAAATTGAAGTCCAGGATTCTCCCACCACCAGAAACACTCCACAGATGTCTCTGTAGGAAAGGGAAAGAATTTCAAAACTAGTATCAATAAAGAGAACAAAAAATACTTTAAAAGAAAAAATTCACTCCCTATTCACTTTCTAAACACTCTAACAATAAGAGTCAACAATATAGTAGACCAGATGAGCAATCTGGAGAAAAGAGCCGCACAGGGTTTCATAGAAGTTAACCAAGCTCTAGTGGAAATAAAAGCTAAACCAACAACTTTTTTACACAACAATTCCACAGTGGAAACAGACACACCTCCAGCCCAAGAGGAGGATCAAAAGATTACAGTAGGAAAATGGAAGTGGGACTGGTATGCCCAAAATTACAACAACCCTCCACGGCAGGGATCCAGCAGTCACCCTTACAGGGGAAAGGCAAGGAGAGGCAGGGGAAATGGAACAAGACCTTAGTAAGTCATCCATCTTCTCATGATCAATTATATAACACTAACAACAAATTACTTATAGGTAATGAGATTAATGGAGAGTTACTGTATATAACTGATAAAGATTTAAAAAAATTATTCATTAGAAAATAAAATTTTAAAGTTGTCTTTACATGATGAAAATGTAAATAGTTTTATTGATCACCAGGATAATGATAGTCATATTTAAATGGAACCAAATGAAGTAAATCTTGAGCCTGATGATGAGTCTTCTGAATTAGACACTGAAAAAATTGAATATTTTTTAAAAGAAAATCCAATGGAATCAAAAATCATTAGCAAATTGTTATTAAGGATTGAAAAATAGGAAGAATTCTCTAGAGAGTCAAACAATAATACAGAAAGTGTATTATTAAACCTCAAAAAATCATTGAGTTCCACAGCCAATAGATTAAAAATCATTAAAAATTCAAATAATGAATTAATCAATGACAATATAAGATTAAGCTCTGATATTGAGATTTTACAATATAAATTAGAAAATTCTCAGAATATCATGTCTACCATTGAGGGATGTGTAAAATTGTCTCTTCTTTCAAATGTGAATGATACTTTAACTCATGTACCTGTAATAAAGAATAGGTTACAAAGAGTGGAAATTAAAATAGCTAAAATTTTGAAAAATACCAATAAAGTAAAGGACAACACCTCCTATGTGGAAAGAATACCAGTATATATGAAACACTCAGATGATAAACCAATGATTGAACATGAAAATAGTGTGATGGGCTCTTAGAATATAAAATCTGTAAAAGAAGAAATAAATGATCATCTTTCCAAAGTAAGTGAATTACTTAATATTCCTCAGGTTAGGGAAGCAAAAACTAACCAAAAGAACTGGCCTAAGTTAGATCAGTACCCTTCTTTTGAAGGGTATTCAAAGTCTGATTGGAAACAATTCATTCAGAGAATTGATAACTTAAAATTCTCATAAAAGTTACCTGATGAAGAAATTATATCAAAATTGATATATTTATTTACAGATGTTGACTTATTATGGTTTGAATATGTATTGAGTGAGGGAATTAACTACTCCTGGAATGAATGGAAGGCACTAATTGAAAGGCAATTTGGTGGCCCAAAATTTAGAATCACTTAACAAAGATTGTATGAGAAAGCCAGATATAATCCAAATGCTGGAGATAAACCAATGGTATTTTTAATGAATTTAATTAAAATCATGAAAGCCATTGACTCAAAAATGGATTATGATGAGTGGAAAGAAAAAATAATATATAAATTACCTATATCAGTCAGAGACATCATTGTAGCTAGAACTGAAACCATCAGAGATACTTCTGGGCTAATTAATATATGCAATGAAGTATTATTAAACCACAAATATGAAACCAGGTATAATAATTACAAGCAAAATTTTGAGGTAGTAAAACCTACTACTAATATGTTACCAGTGGAGAAGAAAAAATGTCAGCCTTGGTTCCCCCAGGACTGAGTAAATGGAGCATCAAAAAGATGTCAGACACATTTCTAAGACATGTGGAAAAGTAATAGAGAAGTGATACCTGAATTGATTAGCTTAATGCTCCAATATAATATAATAAAACACCTGAGAAAGGTTAAATAAGTAATTTTATTAAGTCTTAAGTGCTTAAGTATAAGTATAATGTATTCCAAATAAGTGTTAAGGACTTAATATTATATTATTATAGCTTATTAAGTGGTCTTAAGTTGTATATTGTATTTTATTATGAGTTTTTAGCAAAATGTGCTGTTAATTCATACTAAAAGCTGGGTGTATGCGCACCTTTTTTAAAGGTATCAAAATTGCGCTTGGACGGTTAAATTTACCTTTATCAGGAAAATATAATAGGCTATTCAAAATTCATAAAATATGACTTTTCAATATTAAGGTTTTGTCACACAAAAATGACTATTTTGTAGTGGTATTATGCTGCCTGCATAAATCCCATATGATAATATGCATTATTAACATAATTAGTCATTTTGGCCTAAGTACTTACTTTATAGGTGGTCATCCCTTATGGGATCACTTAAGAATTAAGTGGGATATGCTTAATAAGTATATTAATTTAGTGATGACATCATAAAACCTTATTATATGCACAGACAGCATCAGTTACCTCAAGATATGCACCCAGAAGGTCTCAATTACGCCTCAAATGCATATATTCACCCAAAAGATCAAGAATTCACGCTTTCAACCACTTTTCAATGCTATTGGAACATCCCCTGGACTTACCATGCCTCTTCTGGTCTCTGGATTGGGATATTGGGTCAATGGTTGGGCATGGGAATGGTATATTTTGTGTGGGAAATTAGTTATATTGGTTCCATTATTAATTTTTCTGATTATCCTTTAATGAGTCTTTTATTTGGTTTCTTTTTTGGTTATTTTCAATTGGTTCCTTTACTTTTAGTCACACACAATCAGTGCTTTGGGCACCAGTCATTATTATTTGGGGTTTATTCCTTATTTTGGGGTTATAATGATGTGTACTGGTATCTTCTTTTGTGAGGAGGCAGTTTTCTTGGTAACTGGACCTGTGAAACTTCTTGAAGTGAACTCCATGGGGAAATGAGCGCCCTCAAAGTGCTGTAATGGCTGGGGATAGCAGTGTAGTGGGTCTGGGAATCAGGGGAATGTACTCCAGGGATTTTGGGTATATATAGAGGGGAATTTTTGTGGATGAAAATAATCATTCAATTCAATCATTTTATACAAACACAATACAATCTTATATTATATATAATATAATTTATCTGGTTACAATCATTAGCCTTTTAAAAATAATTTTTATTCTATTTTTCTGTCAATTGTAAGCGCCTTTTATGTTTATATTAGTGAGATTATTAATATACAGGTTACTAATATTTGAGTTGATATTTTATTTTACTTTAAATTGGATTGGTGGACAACTAATATTCATACTGGACAATTAATAATTTTAGACAATCTTTCTGAGCACGTAATAGTACTTCAGCCTGACAAAAACCCTTCAGCTCCCCTTGTCCCTATAAGAAAAGAAAGTAACACTTGCTACAAATGTAATGAACCTTGGGCTAAAGGTCATACTTGAAAGAAAAGAATAAACTTTATTGAAAACTCACAAAATTCTGAACAAAGTAATCATGAAGATGAAAAGGAGAAATCTAGTGAGGATTGTAAAAGTAACATTTCTTACTGTGATGATGAAACTGAGATATATGTATTAGAACAGGATACTATGTTCCTGAATATTAAAATACCACATACAGATACATCTTTAACTTCCATTGAAGAAGCTGAAATTATTAAAGATGTAACTCATGATACTTACAAAATAACACCTATTAGAGCACCTGTTATTATATGTGGAAAAGAAATGAATGCCATTCTTTACACTGGGGCTTCAAGTAGTGTATTTTCTATTAACACATTAATGAAACTTATTAGTTAGTATAAAGAAAAACTGGAACCTGTAAAGACAAAGAACTGGAGGGTTTTTGGTCCAGTATTACATCCAATTGGCAAATACAAAACTGCTGTATTCTTTAAATATAATAATGTATATGTAAGAGGAGTGTGAATTTGTGGTAATGGATAATAATAATTGTAGTGATTGGTTTATTTTTGGCAATGACTCATTGACCAAATTTGGCATCAAACTAGATCCTGAAAATAGTTGCTTCACTATAGGTGTAAATGGGAAAAGAAAATTCAAGATTTTCTCTGAAAATTCAGTTTATTCCATTGCTTCTAAAGAAAAACAACTTCAAGGTGGAAGAACCCCCTCTGAAGTGGTAGAATTGGAAAATGAAATCCGAAAAGCCTTGTTCAGTCCTCAACTCTCCAAAATAAATGAAAAAAATATTTTGAGATTGACAAAATATTATCCTATGACAGTTGCTCATGGTTCAAATGAACTAGGATTGGCCAAAGACCATGAGATTAAAATCTCTTTAAGTTGTGATTTGGATAATGTTACTGGCAGCTTGAAAAAGAAATCTTACCCAGCTCCTCCTGAAAAAAGGAAAGACATTGAAGAGAACATTAAAATGTTGTTAAAAATGGGTATTGTTGAAAAAGTGGACACAACACCTAAGTATTGCATTATTTCACCAGTTTTAATCTCTTATGAAAAATATAAGGCCAGATTATGTGGTGATTAAAGAGCTCTGAATACATTCACTGTAGATGATATTTACCCTCTACCAAGGATAGCTTCTATTCATCTCCTTTTTTTCATGCCTATATGATATCTCATTCCTTTTATGAAAAGTTCATACTTAAATATATTTATGACTCTTATCTGGATAACAGTGAACTTATAAAACTCCTTTTGATCTCATCTTCATTACCACTTTTCAAGTTTTTGTAAAATTTTGAAAATCAGACTCGGAATTAGGGTTAGGTTTATTCAAATCTAATTTTCTTTTTACTGAAGATTCTCCTGAAGGCTACCTTTCATTTCCCACAAACAGATTTGAATTTGATTCAGTGGTTGCTGAGATATTGACCGTTAAAGTTGAGACTTTTTTTTCCCAATTTAAATTTTTATTTCATTTTTTTATGTAACAAATTAGGGTTAGGTTTATTTAAATCACATGTCCTTTAACTGAAGATTCTACTAAAGCATATCTTTCATTTCCCACAAACAGGTTTGAATTAGGTTCAGTGGTTGCTGAGATTTTGACCTTTGAAGTTAAGCCTTTTTTCCAAATTTCACTTGTCTTATTTCACATTTTTATATTGCATATTTAGAGGATAAGGATTCTGAAACTCTTATATGATTATTATCTAGGAATTTCAATTATATAGGCATATATTCGTTGCTCAAGAATATCACTAAAGCTCAAAAAGATGAAGATTTTCGCTTATGGGACACTCTACCTTCCTTTAACTCTTTTCTTGCTCTTCGACTCAAAAAGCACTGTAATAAAGCATTTGAAAAAAATCATGAACTTGCAACCAAATTTGGAATACCGAATTGGTGTGACTCCGAATGGGAAGATATCAGCCACGAATATCTTTTATTTTCTAATGTTATTATCACTCATTCTGGATTTCACAATAAAATTCACACCAATACCAAGGACACCAATTTTCTTAGTTTTGGTATATTCTCATATATCAAACCAATTACTGGCCAACCAATACAATCTCCAGCTAAGATCAAATGACATGGTTTATATTTTCCAGAGCACCGGTGCATCATTGATTTTGGTTTGGGAAATGGTATCATCGAAACTATTTGGAATTCTTCTAAGGATAATCATCAAACGACCAAAGCTCCTCCTGGTTTGGAATCCTGTCAAGATTTAACACATTTTGGTTGCTCATTTCAAATCAGTCATAAGTTGATTCAAAGAATCAATAAGGTAATGAAAGAAGGTAAAGTTAATCGATTTAAAAAAACTTTATTTAGATCCAAAAAGTATGGGGATTAGAGTTGTCATCGAAAATTTTATATTTTTTCGTAAATTTTTAATAAATATTTTTTATGTATCAATTTCCTCAACTAAAGTAATGGGCCCACGACCTTGTGTTGTATAAATGGTAATCATGATAACATTTATTTGTTTCATGGGGTTCCTCTAGCCTATACCTGTGGAAAGTCCCAAACTTTTGTTTCTAGATTTGATCTGCATTTTGGCTTAAGGGATTGTCATTACTTTAAACTAGGGAAATTGATATATATTAGATATTTATTTAATAATTTACGTAATTATATTAAATTTAGATGACTTCCACCACTTACTTCAATAAAATGCAGGGGGGGGGTATTGCAAAATTTTCAAATCTGACATGTGAAATTGATGACTTAGAAAAATTTTGGTGATATCCACCCCTTGCTTCAATAAAATGCAGGGGAGAGTATTGCCAATTTTTTAAAACAGATATAGAATTTTTTTTGACTTGTAAATATTTTGGTGAAAATTTTTTACAAGAATGTGAAAGTAATTGTTTCCACCTTGAGCAGGTTTCTGGCTCAAAGGAATAGCAGTACCATCAACAAAACCAATACATCCTGGGAAGCCCTCTGCTTGCATAACCTGAAATGATTCAAGTCGCTCTTCTTTTGTTGGCCAGGTGAGAAGTTGAGATTACAAGGAGTTGATGGCAGTGATACATTGTTTGGTATAAGTGTTAACTGAACCATACCCTAAATCAAAGACATTTTCTAAACGTTTCAAAGCGGCTCCATTACCATTTGAACCCAAATGACATAGTGTGATGGCCAATTGAATTGAAGGATGTTGTTGTTCTTTTTGAGAATTATTGTGAAATATGGGATGATCCTGAATAAGCTCAAGCAATTTAAGGAAACATTCCTGAGAAGTCCTGAACAGCTCTCTAAAACTGGGTGTAGATAGTTTAAGAAGTGTTTGGATGGTGTACTTGGGGGTATGAAGTACTTGAGGCTTTCTGGGAAGAAGGTAACGTTTCGTGGACATTTTTGATAAAAAGACAAAATCTTCTTCTAGATCAGAATCAGAATTGCAATCAGAGTCCAAGAGCAGTTCAAGAGCCATGAAAGTCATTGCTTTATGTAATTTATCACGATTTGAAAGTGAGGAAGGCATAACTCTTATATGATATGATATGATATGAAGATGTAAGTTATGTACGATGTTTTGAGTCATGAAGTGTTATGCTGCGGAGTGCTGCGTATGAATGGGATGATGCTGACAAATCAGTGAAATGGGACTTGATGGTGAAATCAGCACTTTTGGTTGAGAAAGTGCGGGTTTGAGTGAAATAAGTGACTTATTTCATTTTGAAATCCACCAGTATTGGGGCTAGTGTGTTTTGGAAATCCGCACTTATTTAAGTGCGGATTTGGTCAAATTTAAGTGCGGATTTGTAAGTGCTGATTTGCCAGAACTGACACCCCCTAATAAGAAAAATCCAGTTTTGCCTATCTCATTATTAAAACCTTACCATGCAAATGATACTAACTTATTTCCAAAAATAAGAGGAAGACCTAAAAATCAACCTGAATAAATTATGAAAAAAGCATAGATTGAAAAAATTTTCAAGAAAAGAATCCTTAATAAAGAGAAAGGAACTGAGTATTTATTAAGATTTAAGGGAAAATCAAATGAACTTAATAAATGGATACCTAAAAAAGAAATTTAAATCTATCCTCCTTTCTTAAAAAATTTAAACAGGAATAAATTTCTGTTCATCCAGCTAAGGGGTTAAAAACCAGTACTCATAATATTTTATTATTTTTTATTTCTTTAAAGAATTAATCTTTAATGCTGCAGAATTATCTGAATACCTGAAAAATAAAATAAAATAAAAAAAGTGTATAACTTTTCAATTTTTAATTGTTTTTTTGGGTGGGAAAGCATCAGAATGGATATCCCAAGCACTGAGTAAAAATTACTTATAAGTTATGTTAAACACATGGACTATACATAGGAACAATAAATTAAAGTACACAAGTTGTATACATAAGTAAAAACTATGATAAAATACAATATATGCCATTATACCACCTTATATACATGCATATATCAACATTTTATAAGTCTCATGTACTTAATATTAATTTGGAGTATGCTAGGGTAATCTTAAGAACCTTAAATATAAGGCTACATAATTTTTAAGCAGACTTAACGCTGATGATTTTATTATTTGATGTGAAAAAAAAGAAATGCGCTTTAAATCAATTAAAAGTCGACTATATGCACTATAAATTTGATAATCTTTAAAATGTGCTTAGACAGATCAATTTTTCTTAATTAGAACTATTGATTTGGCTACTAAAATTCATAAAATTAACACTTTTCAATTTTGGTGTTATTTATGCCAGAGATGGCTTATGTGTACTGGCCACATACTGCCTGCATTTTTCCTGTGTGAATAGCTTCCTTTTTAGAAAATTTAGATTTTTCCCACTATAATTACACCACATTCTATGCCCACTGTGGGGAAACAGGCTAAAATAGGTGACAGACACTTATTTAGTGTCCTAATTTAATTATAGGTGCATTGACCTTATTATATGCAATTATTTCTTTAATAGCCTCAAGTTTGGTGCTTTAATTCATTATCACACTTAAATTCACCTAAATTAATCAATTGTTTACCCATTCAAGAACCTTCCAAGGGCTGAATTTAGTTACCCCAAATCTCACGCCCTTTTTTGGGGTTTTTAAGTGATTTCTCAGTCAATTTTGGTTATTTTTGAATGGGGGTTTCACATAGATTAATGTCATGATTAGCCCCATAATTTCCACTGTTAATCCCCCTTAATATTGAGTAATTATAAGTCTTATTTTTCTCTTTTAGTCTTCCATTTTAATGTATTACATGCATACACTCTCTTTCTTGCTTATTCTTTATTTTTGATGGATTATCTCTATTACTACAGGATTTCGGCAGGTGATATCATTATAATTATGTTACTGGGCACTCTTTATGTTTTTGGAAAGGTTTATTAGCTGGAATAAGGCGTCATTAGCTGTGTTTAGGGCTAATAAATCAAGGGGTTCATTGGAACAGTTATTGGGTATAAAAGGATGGGGGATTTGGTCTTGTTTTCTACATTCTTTATCATTGCAATCAAATATATAATCAATAAAATTACAATACATATCAATATCACTTAAAAAGTCTCTGTATATTATCTAAATTATTACATCTATTTTTCTTTTAACTATAAGATTGTAACCCATTTATAATTAGTGAGATGAAAATTACCAAGACCCTTATATTAGGGGGTGTCAGTTCTGGCAAATCCGCACTTAACTTAAGTGCGGATTTCAAACCAAATCAGCACTTAAATTTTGCAAAAAAGTCACTTATTTCAAAAATGGCTGTCAGTTATGACCTCAAATCAGCACTTTTTTCCTGTTTTTTTTCACAACCACATGTTGGCCACAAAACATCCCTTCCTTTCTTACCCCATACCTGTCACATGTGACACACTGAACTTCCTTGCTACCTACCCATCAATCCTTGGCACACACCCCTTCCTGACATTTTCAACATTTTGACCAGGCATGTTTACATTCTTTTTTACTTATTTCTTCTACCTCTTAATCTTTTTTCTTGTTATGTGCCAGTTTCATAATGCCTCCCAGACATTCCAAATCTCAAAAGGTAACTCAAAAATCTGCTTCTTCACAAAAGTCTCCTCGTAAAGCAAGCCCTACACCTGAAAAATCAAAGTCAGGTTCAGGTCAGCTTAAAAAGGATGATTATCTCATCATAATCAACTTCCTTAAAAGAAAATCAAATTTTGAAGCATGTTTTGGATGTGAAAAGTCCACTCGTATTGGACGTCCACCTTTATCAAAGGTTAATGGCTACTTATTGATGGCCAATGAAGTAAGGAAGAAAACAAGGGGGAGAATCGATATCAATCTTAAACAAATGAAGGAGAGATTTAAGAGTTACCAATCAAAATATAAAAAGGCTCATCATGCTGCAAATGAAACTGGCTTTGGTATTGAGGATGATGATTTGGAGATTGGAATTACTACTGTTTACAAAAATCTCAATGTCATGTGTCCTTTCTATGAGGAAATGGATAATCTCTTTGGCACCCGAGTTGATGTAAACCCTTGGTTTCTACACGATACTACTAAGAATATACCCTCTGGATCTCAACCATCAATTAATCCTCCTGAAATACCTGTACATCAACAGGATCAATCCCCTCCACCTTCTAACCATAGTTCAGCTGAAGATGATCCCGAATATCAAGTAGAACAATTATATTGCAGCAGATCTGAATCCTCAGAGGTTCAAAATTTAAATTTATGTTCACTTTTTCTTTTTTCTTCAATTCTTCTCTAAATTTCTCTTTCTTTCTAGTCTCCTCCTACTCAAACTCAAACTCCATTAAACAATCTTGATTCTGGAAATGTGAATCCCGCTTTAGAAGCTGCTTTAGATGAACTTCCTGAAGCCTCTTGTTCAAACTCCAAACTAAAGAGACAACCCTCAACTTCAATGAACTTGAACCATCTATTAAAACATGGTAATACTTCAACAAGCGCATTTGGCTCCCTTGAGGATTATTTTGAAATAAAAAGATATAAGTAAGATTCGTTTACTATATATCTTAATCATTAATACATTTATTTATTTATTTCAATTTAATTTTCTCAGCAAAATCAACTATTGTGAAAAATGCCCTTGACTTTGAGAAGATGAAGTTTGATCATATGCTAAATAAATATCAGCAAGCCTTAGATTTGGAAGAAAAAAAATTTGAGGCAGAGAAGATGGAAAGAGTAAATGACTATCAATTTCAAAGAGAAATGGCTACTTGTGAATTGGAAAAACAAGAGAGTTTTAAAAAAAAATATTTCATTATGGAATGTGTGAAAAATGGCCAATCTTATGAGGACATTAAAAAATTACTTGACCTTTTCAATTGATAAATTGTTTTTCAAGTTAATTTAATTTTGTTTGATTTCTTTTTGGTAATATTTTCTTATATGCTGACTTATAAAAGGTCTTGAATATAGTACGTTATTTTTGACAAATTTTTGAAAATATCATACAATTTTTCTATCTTTACATTCAAGTCAATAAGTTTGCTTATACTTTTATTTTGACAAAAATTTGAAAATATAATAAAAATTTTCTATCTTTACTTTCAAGTCAATAAGTTTGCTTATCTAATTACTTCTAAGTCAATGAAATTCAATATCTCTTTTGAAAATTTGGCAATACCTCCCTTTGAATTTAATTGAAACAAGGGGTGGGTACCACCAAATTTTTCTAAGTCATAAATTTCACATGTCAGATTTAAAAAATTGGAAATAACCTCCCCTTGAATTTTATTGAAACAAGGGGTGGGTACCACCAGATTTTTCTAAGTCATCAACTTCACATGTCTGATTTAAAAAATTGGCAATACCCTCCCCTGAATTTTATTGAAACAAGGGGTGGGTACCACCAAATTTTTCTAAGTCATCAATTTCACATGTCAGATTTAAAAAATTGGCAATACCCTCCCCTGCATTTTATTGAAGTAAAGGGTGAAAGTCATCAAAATACAATATAATTACATAAATTAATTAATATATAAATAAGATATGTCAAGTATACTACTTTTAAAGTAATGAAAATTCCTCATGCCAAAAAGCAGATCAAGTCTAGAAACTAGGTTTGGGACTTTCCACAGGTATAGGCTAGAGGAACCCCATGAAACAAATTAATGTTATCATGATTACCTTTTATACAACACAGGGTCGTTGGCCCATTACTTTAATTTCATAAATTGAAATATCGTATTTATTTATTAAAAATTTATGGAAGAATATTAAATATTTGGTGACTCTACAAATCCCCATACTTTTTAGATCTACCTAAAGAATTTTTAAATTTATTACCTTTTTCTTCTTTTTTTAACTTGTTTATTTGTTGGATTAACTTTTGACTGATCTGGAAAGAGCAACCGAAATGTGTGAAGTCTTGACAAGATTCCAAACCTGGAGGAGCCTTTGTGGTTTGGTGATTATCGTAAGAAGAATTCCAAACTGTTTCGATAATTCCATTTCCTAATCCAAAATCGATTATACATCTATGATCCGGGAAATATAATCCATGTCCTTTAATTTTTGCAGGCGACGGAATAGGTTTTCCAGTGATAGGATTAATATATGTGAAAATTCCATAAGTGAGGTAATTGGCATCATTTGAGTCGGTGTGAATTCGGTTATGAAATCCAGAATGAGTGATTATAACATTTGAAAAAATTAGATAATCACTGCTAATATCTTCCCATTCAGAGTCGCACCAACTTGGTATTCCAAGTCTTGTAGCAACTTCATGATTTGTTTCAAAAGCTTTATTACAGAGTTTTTTAAGTCGAAGAGCAAGAAATGAATTAAATGAAGGTAAAGTATTCCATTTTTGAAAATCATTATCTAATTCAGCTTTAGATAAAGATCTAAGTAAAGAATATATGCCTATTTGAATTAAATTCAGTAAAATGATATTAAAAAATCCAGAAAAATTTTTAAACATACCAAGAGAAAAACCTTTATCAAATCCTGGTCTCCATCCAATACCAATCATGATTCCACCCAACAAATTCTTATTCCTTAAAGGTAAGCAAACCAAAGCCATTTGATAGAGTGTTATGATGAGATTGTAGATTTGATTAAATGATTCATCTTTTAAACCATTAAAAGAATGGTTTTCGTAAATAAATTGAGGTTTGAAAGTATTATTAATAACATCTTTAACTTCATCACCTCCAGTTTCAGTTAAATAATGTATATTTTCAGGTAACGTTTTCGGATATTGTTTTTATTTTCAACTTTAGTTTTATAGTACTTGATTTTTGAAATATGGCCAAATATTTGATCCAAGTGAATTTTTTTTTAAATTTCTTTTATTTCGATACTGTTCATTTTTTTTCAATGTTTTAGATGATGATTGAAAAGAAGTTGAATTTGAAGATGATAATGAAGTTAAAGAAGATGAGAGTGAGGTAAGTGGTGAATCTGAAGTTAAAGACATGTATTTTTCTACTTAAATATTTGTTACTTTTCAAACACCCAAAATTATAAATTAAAAAAAAACTCACTTAATTTAAATTAAAAAAAATTCCTCAAAAGACAAATAAGAGTTTTTTTATTTCACTTGAACTTGATGAATATTTTTTTTTTAAATTTCTGAAAAAAAAGAGGAGGTGGTGGTGGCAAGAGGAGGTGGAGGTGGTGATGTTGGTGGCGAGAGGAGGTGGTGGTGGTGGTGGTGGTGGTGGCAAGAGGAGGTGGAGGTGGTGATGTTGGTGGCGAGAGGAGGTGGTGGCAAGAGGAGGTGGAGGTGGAGGTGGAGGTGGCGAGAGGAGTTGGAGGTGGAAATGGAGATGGAGGTGGCAAGAGGAGGTGGAGGTGGAGATGGAGATGGAGATGGTGGTGGCGAGAGGAGGTGGAGGTGGAGGTGACGAGAGAAGGAGGTGGTGGAGATGGAGATGGTGGTGGTGGCAAGAGGAGGTGGAGATGGAGGCGAGAGGAAGTGGAGGTCGAGGTGGAGATGGAGATGGAGATGGTGGTGGAGAGAGGTGGAGGTGGAGGTGGAGATGAAGATGGTGGTGGCGAAGGGAGGTGGAGGTGGCAAGAGGAGGTGGAGGTGGTGACATTGGTGGCAAGAGGAGGAGGTGGTGGAGATGGAGATGGTGGTGGTGGCAAGAGGTGGAGGTGGAGATGGAGATGGTGGTGGCGAGAGGAGGAAATGGTGGAGATGGAGATGGTGGTGGTGGCGAGAGGAGGAGGAGGTGGTTGTGGTGGTGGAAAGAGGAGTTGGAGGTGGAGATGGAGATGGAGATGGTGGTGGCAAGAGGTGGAGGTGGAGATGGAGATGGTGGTGGCAAGAGGAGGAGGTGGAGATGGAGATGGAGATGGTGGTGGTGGTGGTGGTGGCGAGAGGAGGTGGAGGCCTCCTCTTGCCACCATCTCCATCTCCACCTCCATCTCTCACCACCACCATCTCCATCTCCACCTCCACCTGTCGCCACCACCACCTCCTCCTCTTGCCACCAACATCACCACCTCCACCTCCTCCTTTTGCCACCACCACCTCCCTTTGCCACCACCATCTCCATCTCCACCTCCACCTCTCTCCACCACCATCTCCACCTCCACCTCCACTACCTCTCACCTACATCTCCACCTCCTCTTTCCACCACCACCACCACCATCTCCACCACCTCCTCCTCTTGCCACCACCACCACCATCTCCATCTCCACCTCTTGTCACCACCACCATCTCCATCACCACCACCTCCTCCTCTCACAACCACCATTTCCATCTCCACCTCCACCTCTCGCCACCTCTACCTCCCCCTCCTCTTGCCACCACCACCACCACCACCACCTCCTCTCCACACCACCATCTCCGTCTCCACCTCAACCTCTCGCCACCACCACCTTCTCTATCTCCACCACCTCCTCCTCTTGCCACCACCATCTCCATCTCCACCTCCACCTCTCTCCACCACCACCTCCTCCTCTCACCACCACCATCTCCACCTCCACCTCCACCTCTCGCCACCACCATCTCCATCTCCACCTCTACCTCCCCCTCCTCTTGCCACCACCATCTCCATCTCCACCTCCATCTCTCGCCACCACCATCTCCATCTCCATCTCCACCTCCACCTCCTCTTGCCACTACCACCACCACCACCACCTCCTCTCGCCACCACCATCTCCATCTCCACCACCTCTCGCCACCACCATCACCTCCTCTTTCCTCAACCTCTACCTCCTCTCGCCACCACCACCACCAACTCCTCTCACCACCACCATCTCCATCACCACATCTCCATCTCCACCTCTACCTCTATCACAATCTCCAATTGCCACCTCCCCCTCCTCCACTTACTACCATTGCCGCCTTCAATCAAAAAGAAATTATGAGTATCAAGGGGGAGCTGAAGTGACAGTAAATAAAACTATGTTAACAGATGATTAAGTTTTTTTTCTGTAAATATTCCTGAGATTTTTATTGATTTTTCTTTAGCTAAAGATTTCAATTGCAATGAGAAAATTGTATTTTTTAATGTTTCGTTTGAATAAACTGGTGTTAACATGAATCCTTATCAAAGGCTATGTTGTACGTGAAAGAATAAGGATAAAGCAAAAGATAAAGATAAAAAAGAGTCAAGCAGAATGAAAGGGATGTGCAGGGACAGTAATTGCTGTCACAAGATATCTTAATTGGTCCTTTGTAATTTTCAAGGCCAATTTTTGGCTTGCAATTGGCTGTTTCAGGACAGCCTGCAACACCACTTTCCCACATAGTGTTACAGCAATTTCAAAAACAAAATAAATATGCCAAAAAAATTACAATTCTCAGTGAATAAAACATGCAAATCGATCATTTGAAGAGAATGAAAAAAAAAATTAAAATTGCGTTGAAAAATGTTGGAGTGTTATTGGAAGAATTTTTGCCCTTATACTAGTTGATTGAGAAATAAAAGTGTTGGATATAGTCGGAGGTGAATCAACTTGTTCATCTTCATACAGCTCTAACCATTGACCTTTGAGGTCAGCAAGTAGGTTATGAAGTATAGTGCAATACAGAATCCAGTTGATCACCGCCTCCATTTCTGATTTATTTCTAAGAGGACTTCTTAATTCCCTTAAACTAGAAAAATGGCCTTTCAAGATTCCAATAGAATGTTCAATACGGACTCTTGACTTTGCCAAATGATTGTTGAACTTGGCATTTTGACTGTCTTCTGAAGTTGCTCCCCGAAAAGCAGGAAGTACATACTTTCTATTCACATAAGCAGAATCTGCAAGAAGATACTGATCTTCATCAAAGAATTTTTCAGGCTCATTTGAAATTTGCATTCTTTGGAAGACGTAGGAGTCATGACATGAGCCAGGATAGCCAGCAAAGAATGATATAAATTTTTTGTTTACGTCACATATAAGCTGAATGGAAATTGAATATCTAGAAAGAAGATATATTTGTTTGTGTTAGTTTCAAAGAGAATGAAAGGAGTTAAAAATAATCTACCTCTTTGTATGGTCAAAGTAATTGTTTCCACCTTAAGCAGTTTTCTGGCTCAAAGGAATAGTAGTACCATCAACAAAACCAATACATCCTGGGAAGCCCTCTGCTTGCATAACCTGAGATGATTCAAGTCACTCATCTTTTGATGGACAGGTGAGAAGTTGAGATTCCAAGGAGTTGATGGCAGTGATACATCATTTGGTATAAGTGTTAACTGAACCATACCCTAAATCAAAGACATTTTCTAAACGTTTCAAAGCGGCTCCATTACCATTTGAACCCAAATGACATAGTGTGATGGACAATTGAATTGAGGGATGTCATTGTTCTTTTGAGAATTATTGTGAAATATGAGATGATCCTGAATAAGCTCAAGCAATTTAAGGAAACATTCCTGAGAAGTCCTGAACAGCTGTCTAAAACTGGGTGTAGATAGGTTAAGAAGTGTTTGGATGGTGTACTTGGGGGTATGAAGTACTTGAGGCTTTCTGGGAAGAAGGTAACATTTCATGGCCATTTTTGATAAAAAGACAAAATCTTCTTCTAGATCAGAATCAGAATCAGAATCAGAGTCCAAGAGCAGTTCAAGAGCCATGAAAGTCATTGCTTTATGTAATTTATCACAATTTGAAAGTGAGGAAGGCATAACTCTTATATGATATGATACGAAGATGTAAATGATGTACGATTTTTTGAGTTATGAAGTGTTATGCTGCGGAGTGCTGCATATGAATGGGATGATGCTGACAAATCAGTGAAATGGGACTTGATGGTGAAATCAGCACTTTTGGTTGAGAAAGTGCCAATTTGAGTGAAATAAGTGACTTTTTTCACTTCTGAAATCCACCAGTATTGGGGCTAGTGTGTTTTGGAAATCCGCACTTAGATAAGTGTGGATTTGCCAGAACTGACACCCCCTATTAAGTTATATTTTAATGCATATTGGATTTGTACTACAGTGTTCATGTCAGGCTAAGATCAAGTACAGAGAAGTGAAATAGCTTGAATGGTCAGTTTTCTTGAACATTTTAATGGTCCTATATGAATACTGTAGTACAAATCCAATAAGTATTAAAATATAACTCAATATAAGGGTCTAATTGATTTTAATCTCACTAATTATAAATAGGTTACAATCTTATAGTTGGTAGAAAAATAGATTTAATAATTCATATACTATTCAAAAACTTTATAAGTGCTATTGATATGTATTTTAATTGTATTGGTTATATATATATGATTGTAATGATAAAGAATATAGAAAACAAGACCAAAACCCCCCTCCTTTTATACTTAATAACTCCTCCAGTGAACCCCTTGATTTACCAGCCCTACACATGGCTAATGACGCCTCATTCAAGCTAATAGGCCTTTAAAACAACATAAAAAGTACCCAGTAACATAATCAGAATGATATCACCTGCCAAAATCCTCTAGTAATAGGTATAATCCATCAAAAATAAAGAATAAGCAAAAAAGAGAGTGTATGCATGTAATACATTAAAATGGAAGACTAAAAAGGGAAAAATAAGACAAATTATTACTCAATATTAAGGGGGATTAAAATTGGAAATTATAGGGGTAATCATGACATTAAACTACAGGAAATCCTCATTCAAAAATAACCAAAATTGACTGAGAACCCACATAAAACCAAAAAAAGGGCATGGGATGTGGGGTAACTACATGCAGTCCTTGGAAGGTGCTTGCATGGGTAAATCCTTGACTAATTATAGGAAACTTTTAGCATAGTAGTGAATTAAAGCGCCATGCTTGAGTTTATTAATGAACTTAGTTCATATAATAAAGTCAATGCACCTATAATTAAATTAGGACACTAAATAAGCGCCTGTTGCCTATTTTAGCCTGTTTACCCACAATGGGCATAGAACTTGGGATGATTATAGTGTTAAAAAGCTAAATTTACTAAAAAAGAAGCAATTCACATAGGAAAAATTCAGGCAGTATGTGGCCAGTACACAGAAGCCATTTCTGGCATTAAAAACACCAAAATTGAAAAGTGTTAGTTTTATGAATTTGAGTAGACAAATCAATTATTCTAATTAAGAAAAATTGATCTGTTAAAACACATTTTAAATATTATCAAATTTATAGTGCATATGATTAACTTTTAAGTGATTTAAAGTGCATTTATTGATTTTTACATAAAACAATGAAGACAACAGCTTTAAGTCTACTTATAAATCATGTAGAATTATATTTAAGGTTCTTAAGATTACCCTAACATATTTAAACTTAATATAAAGTACATAAGACTTATAAAAGGTGGATATATGCATGTATATAAGGTGTTCTAATGGCATATATTGTATTTTATCATAGTTTTTACTTATGTATATAACTTGTGTACTTTAATTTATTATTCCCATGTATTTTCCATGTGTTTAACATAACATATAAGTACTTTTTACTCAGTCCTTGTGATATCTAGGCTGAAAATTCATATAGGACCATTAAAATCTTCTAGACAACTGACCATTCAAGCTAGTTCACATCTCTGTACTTGATCTCAGCCTGACAAATTTAATATACCTGTTACATTAGTGATTTGCATCAGTAGTTGACAATAGGTTTAGGTTAGATCAAATGATAATACTTATAAATACTACTACCATTTTTTCTTTTATCTTCATTGATCAATCTAACTCATTGTAATCGATTCATTAATCAAATTATTGCAACATCTACATTGTAACACCTCATTACTGTCATGTGTAGATATTTTGCCTGAAATCCTTCTTCTTAAACAAGCTTGTTAACCCTCACATATATCTATCAAAATATTATTTAATCTTGTTATCCAGTTTTATTTGATCCTGTTTTTATATTAGTAATGTATTATTATTTTACAAAAACTGTCCAATCATGTATAATTGTTCTATTATAAACTGTTTCCATACCTGATTAATCCATTGTGTGTCAACCTAACTCACTATAAAAGAGGGAGTGTTTGTTCTATCTTAGACATCTTGTTTCTCTATCTCTAATTCTTTCCTGTCCTCTAGACAGTTGACTTATTATTTTTAACCTTACTTTTCTTCTATTTTCTCTAAAAAGTTGTGGTGGCACATCTTCTTATTTTGTGTGTTCTAACCTTCTACTTATTCATTTCAATTAATTCAAGTACTTATTCTTATATTTGTGGCAGAATATCTTCTTATTTTTGTGATCTAACTTTCTACTTATTCATCTTGATTGATTCAGCCTAATAGGTTATGGGACCAGTGCTCCATTAAATTGAGTATTCCAAAGTGGCATTCTCATCCCCAACAAACTCAAAGTCTGCTCAGTCAGAATCTTCTTCTGATACAATTTCTTTTCAACAAATTTTGACTCCTCTTTCAACCCCTGGGCCTTGGACAAATATGGAGTCCAACACTTAATCAGAAATTAAAGGAGTCAAAATTCTCACCAACAGAAATTATGCCACCTTGAAGAACCAAATGTTCTATGAACTAGGGATTTGAAACCTCAACAAATTTCTATTCAAAACCATCACCATCCCTTCTGATCCCATCTACCTTGAATTCTTTGACTTTCATAAGAAACTGACTGTCATGATTCTACAAATGTTTCTCGATCCCTAAAATCACACTTGGTTTGTTCAAGATGAGTTTGTCCTTGAGCCTTCCAACATTTGGGAACAGATCCGCAAACAGTATACCTCTACATCAGTAGAAAATGGTAACAGCATCATAGCTGACCTCTTCAGTATTCACTTCAACACATCTGATATTCCAGTGGCCATCAAAGAATTCCGGTCCACCCTTCAATTATTAAACAAATTTTCATCCTCCTTATTTACTGAAAACATTTTAACCACCATCATCATCTTCTACATACTTCATCTCTTACCAGAATTGTACCAAAAATTTTCCTATCTCATCTTTACAAATATCAAGGTCACCAAGAAAACTCCCTCAATTGAAGAAGTATTTTCTGAACTGAAAAAAGACTATAAATGCCATAATTCTGAAGCAGTAAAATCTAGCTTGGCCTTCAATGTGAAAGGGAGAAATTTATGTTTCAATGGAAAACACAATCCTTTGGCACCTGATTCTGAATCAACCTGCTTCCAGCTACATCCTGAAAAAAGAGAAGAGTTCTATAAAGAAAAAAGGAAGGTGAAAAAAGAGATGAAAAAGCCCTTGCCATTCTCAATTCTTCCAGAAACTCTGCCATTCTCAACAGTGGTGCTTCCTACACTCTCATTAACAATAAAATGTTCTTTACTTCACTCAAAATGTCTGCCAAAACTCTCTTAACTGCCAATGGAAAAGTCATTTATGCCCAAGGAATTTTAACAGTCAACCTTATCCTCAATCATAAACTTTTCCAAATCACAAATTCACTCTACATCCAGACATCCAGAGAAATCTCATCTTGGCAGCCTGGTTTCTTTGAAAAAACTTTACCATTAAAGGATGGGGGGATTATGCCAAAGCTTTCAATCCCAAAGACCACTTAAATTTTTCTTTTGATTTAGCTCACAAGCCTGGAAAGATGTTTACTATTCCAGATGGCTTATCAAGAAGACCACCTACTGATGAGGATTCTGACTCAGAAGAATTCAATGAAGATATACCTTTAATAAAGGCCAGCACAAAAAGTGCTGAAAACTTTCCTTACCTCTCCCATGAGGTTAAACTGGAAGAATTAATATGTGCAGATAGTGAAGAAGACCTCCAAAATGAGGATAAACAGGAAAATAATAAAAATATGGTAAATTATGTGTTTGGAGAGTTTGATCATGGTGTAGATAAATTTGGTAAAGAAGAGATTGGACATGTTGTGTATCTGGATAAGGATGGTGAGATTGTGTGGGATAGTAGAAAGTTGGTGAATGGTGCATATGTGGGAGTCTTAAATAATTTGGTTAAAGAGAGGATGGGTGTTTGTAAAGATTTGGTAAAAGGGAGGTTGGAAAAAGATGAAGATAATGATGCTGAAAAGGGTAAAAGATGAGAAGAAGAAAATGTGGTGGATGAAAGGTTGGAAGTTTAAAAGACAGCAAATTCAAAATCTTTAATGATAAAAAGGCAAACTCTAGGATTAAAATTATTGGCTCAATCATGTGCAGTTGATATAGGAGATAGAGAAGTTCTTGTTGAAATAATATTAATAAATTTTCAAGATGATGTCTGGGGACAGACAGGTTTTTATTATAAAATGGTAAAATATTTGTTAACATTAGAAAGTCTGGATAGATGTGATAATGAGGAAAGGGTGGCTATCAAAAGGAAGTCACCAGCATTTAATCTCTCCAGAATAAGATTAATGAGGAGGAGGTATCCTAATCCTCAAGTAGTTATTACTTAAAATAAAGGGAAAGAATCTTTTATGAAATTACTGCATGAAGTTCTTGGCCACAGAGAGGTTGGTCAAACCTTTAGATGAATTGCTGATAGATTTTGGTGGCCTGGTATGAAGCTGACCGTTAAAAAATGGGTTCAGTCATGCAAAAAATGTCAAAGGAGAATTTATTTAAAGCCAAAGAACCTGGACATGCAACTGGTGAAAAATTTTTATTGGTAGGGTTAGTTTGTATGCTGTTCATATAAAGAAAGGGAGATATAAATATTTAATTGTAGCCAGAGATAATTTATCTGGTTAGTTAGAGGTAGCACATCTTATTAATTTTTATTCTAGGAATGTGGCAGATTTTTTAATGAAAAATTGAGTGTATAGGTATGGAGTTAGGAAGTTGGTAATGGTTGATGGAGGTCCTGAATTTGGGATAGAGTTTAGAGAGGCTATATCAAAAGTTGGATCAAAGGTTAGGGTAGCAACCCCATATTATCCTGACAATGAAAGAATGGCAGAAATAGGGCATCAAGTTATAAAGGATGCTTTAGTTAAAATGTGTGGAGAAAGTTCTGAAAAATGAAGGCACTATTTACCATTACTTTAATTTGCTGACAGAATCACTGCCAAAAGGATGACTGGATATTCACCATACAAACTAGTTTTTTGTCAGAAAGCAATATTACCAGTTGATTTAGAGTCTGAATCATATATTTGAGTAGACTCAGATATGGTCAAAACTACTGAAGAATTACTATGTGAAAGAATGGTTAAGTTAGAAAAGAAAGAAGAAACTCTAGAAAAGGCATATTCAAAAATGATGAATATTCAAAATAAGTCAGTCAGATATTGGGATAAGAGGTTGGCTCATAGGTTAAGGAAGGATTTAAAAACTGGAGATATAGACTTGGTGTATAATTAGAGTTTGGAGAGTCAGTGGGGAAGAATGTTTTCAGATATGTGGAATGGGCCATAAAGAGTTAGAGAACAAGTATCTGGTGGTTAATATGTATTAGAAGAGTTGGATGGAGTATTGTTGAAAAAGAGGGTAGCTACTGACCAGGTCAAGATTTTCTATACTAGGGGAACTAGGTGTGTGAAATTCTGACTCCAAAATGAGGATAAACTCCCTACCTTTGTTTATGAAGATTCCTCAAAAATAAGGATAAAATACTTTATTATAGCTTAAAGAATACTTACTTTTCAAGAGAGTATAGACTAAAACTATCGTTAAAGTAACCAATCATTAAATTCAAATGTTAAAAGTTTATGGTGAAGAATTATGTTGAAGTATAATTAATTTTGGTAGATGTTCTCACAGGGGAACCTTTTAAATTTAATATTGGAAAGTTTGTTGGTAATTGATGGGCTGGCTGATATATACACAGTTACTCCATTATGTTTTTTATCATAGTTTCCCTGTCTCTAGTTGAATTCTGGCTTTGTTTTTGTATATAGTAACTCCACTAAGACTGTAAAATGGATCAACATGATGTCAATTCACTACACTCATTTGAAGCCAGATTCAAGGATTCTATTATGCTTTATTTTGATTTATGAAATTTATTTTTGAATATATTTTATTTTATTTTCATTTTAAATTTATTAAAAAATTAATTCGTTCAGAGATAATGATCACTGGTGGTCTCATATCATTTTTACAAAATTGAGAGAGCCAACCCAGTGATCATTTCTATTTTTGTTTATCATGTTTTTAAAATATTCAAATAATATCAAATTTTATTTTTAATTTATTTCTTGTGTATCCTACATCAACTTTCACTTGAATGTGGGTATGATGTCAGGGGTATGGCTCATTAAATGGCTGGTGTACATCTTTTAAAATAATTTTTTTTAAATTTAAATTTTCAAATTTGCAATTATATGTTTTCTATATTAAATTTCTATTACTTTACAATCTTATTTTGTGTTTAAAAAAATAAATATAAAAATATAAAGAATAAAAAATATAAATTTTAGATTTAATTTTTCTTTATAATTTTCGTTTATTTCTTTTATATACTTTATTACTATTTTTTTTAGGGAACAGGGGCTAATGGAGTGTGATATCTGTTGAATTTTATCTCAAGATATGCTGTTAGTCTTCTAAGACTTTATACTGTCTATTTTCAAGATTTTTTCAAGACCTTTGATTAACCCTTTTGGATCCTTTAGTCCTTCAAGAACTTAAACTGAATCCTTATGAAGATTTCTGAATTCTATGGGATCTATTAGTCTATAAAGACTTAAAACTGAAATATTTAAGAAGAAAATTTTAATTATTTATGATCAAATCAATTGTTGGTCAACTATGACTTAAAACTGGAAATGAACTATAGGGATTTGGTCCTCTATGACCCTAAAATTAGAAACAAACAGCAAAATTTCAATCATTGGTTCCCTATGACCTTAAACTGGATAATTACTTTCTCTTTGGTACACCAAGACTATAAACTGACAACCAATTAACAATTTGGTATTTCAAGGATATTAGGAGGAAATTTTAATCAAATTGGATATTTAATTCTGTCAATTTAATTTATCACTGGCTCATCAGTACTCAAACTGGTACTCACTCATTTGGACAACTCAGTAATTAATGAAAATAGTGCAACTAACTTTAGGGAATGAAGATGTCACTAAATGGTTTTTTAGGATTAAATAAAGATGTATATTTTAAAGAGTATTGATGGAGATTGTTAAAATCTAAAAATAAAGGTTCCAAGAATCTCTGAAAATTATGATTTATGATAAAATTTAGGAGTGATTTTAAAGGGTTAGAAATTTATTTGAATGTTGTGATGCTGGATCATACAAGAAGGATAGGATTTGGATTTAGTGGGTCTTATTGGTAGACTATTTTAGGTTAATCTTGGAGGACCTTATGACAAGAATGGAATCATAGTATTTGGCTCAGGGGGAAGCTTAATGGGAATTGAATCAAAAGTATTCGGCTCATTAGGAAGGCCCACTCTTTCATGCTGTGAAAAAGGTAGAGACTTGTAGAGGAGAGTCTGAAGAAATTCAAACCATGCTCTCAGAAGCAGAATAATCACAAGGCAAATGCAGTTTATTAAAAATTTATTCCAAATTATGACAATTATAAGATGATTTAAAAGAATTTAAATTATCCAGACAATAACAGTCATCAGCACCAAAAATAATTAAAAGGATTAAAGTACTAAATTTCAAAAGAAGAGAAGACAATCAAAATAAATAATCTCTTTGAAGTCTTTCAACATCATTATCAAATCTTTGCATTAAAATTCTTCTCTTCATTAAATCATCAGTATTATTAGCAGTAGTTTTCTGAAAATAAGTTGAAAATTTACCCTTCATATCATCGCAAAAATCAGGAAAGAGATATCTATGAAATTTAGGTTAATTATTAATGCAACCATTTTGCACCTGGCCAATTTCATCTGTATTGGTTATTTCAATAGCTTAGGATTTGGAAGAGATAATAGTTGGATTTGGAATTAGTAGAAGGATTATTAAATTAAAGTAAAAAGACAAAATTTTTGAGCCAGGAAATAATGATTGAGTAAAAATGAATGGAGGAACTGAAATAATAGGATTAGAATCTTGAGGTAGAGGAGGAGGCCAAGGATTGGGATTTTTAGAAGAAGAAGCTGTTTTGGCTTTAATATTTTGAAAGAAGGTGGGATTTTTCAATAATCTCTTTTTGGGAATATTTGGATCATAAAGAGCAGCTGGTCCAGTATAAACATAGTTCTGGAAGTTATAATTTGAAGATTACACTTGATTTTATTAAGCTTTCAAAGATCAAAGGCAGATCTTCCAGGAAGATCAGGGTTTGAAATCAAACAAGGAACCTGATATTTGGCACAAAGTTTATATGGCATGGCAAGGTCTTTTGATGAAATAATGATGATATTAATTATAAATTGAAGTGAAAATGTTCAGGAATAGACAAAGGTAGTTAGTTGAAGAGTATGAAGGGAAGATGAATATGTGTTCAATCAATAATGCAAGCTTAAAAGAATGGGGAAATTTTTCATTGGAGGGAGGATGTGGCAGTCTAAAGCTTAGTATGGCACTAAAGTTTATTAAAAGAGGATTTATGGAGTTGATTATTGAGATTGGGAAATCCAATCCAATTTTATAATGGTTATATTTAAAAAAGTGAGTATATAAAAGGATTAAAAAGGGTACTTTTACAAATCAAAATTAAATGAATAATTAACAATCAGGAAATGCAAGTATAGGTCTAAAAGTGAATGAAAAATAAAAGCAGAATCTCAAGAACATTTAAAATATTTATGGATTTTTTAATATTTTTTTACTATTTTTAATAATTTTATAAAGTATTTTTGATTATTTTTGATTTTTCATAATTTACTTAACTTTGATGATTCTTTACTAGTTCAATAGGGCTGTGCAGACTACAAAAGTAAGAATGGATTATAAAGGAGAAATAGCTCTGTAATATGTAATATTTCTAGATTTTTTAGTGATATTTTAAGGCTATAATTAATTTGGGAAGTCCATATAAGCTCTGGAATGCTCTTGAAGAGCTCCAGACAAGCACTGGGATGCTCCAGCTGGGGAAAAAAGGGCACATGACATACAATGCATATAAATCCTGTATAATTAAAATTAGAAGGTTATCTAAGAACTTTTATCTTAAGTATTAACATCAATAATCAGAAAACTTAATCATTAATAATTATCACATTATAAAATAAATACAACAACATTCATTATTATTTTACATAACAAATTATAAAATTGTAATACCCTTATAAATATAAAATTTTACATAACTTTTTATAAATTCATTCATCATCACATATTTTAGGGGGTATCCAATTTGAGGGATCCACAATTAGGGATCAGGGAATTTCTTTTCCTGGGATCAGAAATTATTAATTGCAGAAGATTGTTATCCACTAGCCCTGGGTCTAGTGGATAAGGAATCCAGGATAAGGCATTATACTGCCTCTTATACCCCAATTTCCACTCCTATTTCCTGATACCAAAACTCATCACATTCATAATGGATTTTTAAGAATTTCACATGACTTATAATAGCTGATGCCATACTTAAGTCTTTCTTCACTCTATGCTATTTAATTATGGTAATGAACACTTGAATTTTTTTTCTATCAACACACCCCAACTGCACATTTGGCAGTGAATTCCCACTTCCCTCATCACATAAGCCTTCTACTGACAACTATGAAACACCTCTCTACTAGGCAGCTACTTTACTCAACTATGAATGCTATTGCTTTACATTTAGCTCTTCATTATAAATCTGACTCTGATTTAAAAGATGCTTAAGCCTATATGTCGTTTCTTTCCAAAAAGCATTACATAAACCCAAGGGGGCCAAATCTTCATCATGATCCCAGATATGATGACCACTCCACTCTCAACATTCCTCAACTAAACTTCACTCAAGTATTTTGAAATTCTCCCAATTCTATCTTCAAAATTTATCAACTCATCTCCAGCATCCTATATTTCATACCAAATATCAAAATAAACTGAGTGATCCTGCAATTCAACTTGCTGTTGCACTATGTCACTTTGGCTCACATAGAAATGGTGTTTCTGTAAGACTTTTGAATAATCTCTTTAACATAGGATATGGTACGGTGATATTATACACCAAGCGCTTTATTATCTCTATTGTTTCCCTCAAGTCTCAAACACTTGCTTGGCCAACTCCACAACAGTGACATGAATCCTCTCAAGTAATGCAAGCTGAAGTTTCCTGTCAGTGTATCTAGTGTATAAGTATGATTTAATAGTTTTTATTAATGATCCTACTACTTATTTATAATTGATTTAGTGATGAAACCTCAGGGGAAGACTGATAAAATAATTATACTCAAATAAAACTCACAATACTTGGATTTAAATGCATGCTAGTGGTGGAAAATAGATAAATAGAATATAGTTATAGTTTATATAATGATAATATAAATTTATAAAGGCTTTTTAATATATTTCTAAATGATAATAATTGTGTTAAAGTGTTTGATTGAGTTGTAGTAAGTAAGTGATGATCAATAACCCATCAAATCCCTCCTTACTTATACCAAAATCCCCTGGAGTGCACAGACCTTCAATCCCTGGAAATTAAAGCACTGTGAGGGCCCATCACCTCCCCATGGTGTCCACTTCTAGCAGATTCAACACCCAGATCTCCAGTAAGGACCCTCCATCACAATTAATGATAACACAGACCCATACCATAAATAGAAAATCCAGATAAAAGCAGATACCATAAAGAAACAGGTAAAATAACTCATCCAAAAAGAATAAAATGAAACCCAAAGCATATAAAGGAAAAAAATTAAATTTCCAAGCCCCAATAACATCCCCAAGCATCCATATTAACCCAGCAATGACCTCCCAACCCATAAATCTGTTGATATCCATCCAAAGAAGCAGATTAAGTTGTCCAAACTGAGTATATGCACCTGAAATAGGTGTATATGCTTCTTTAGGAGATTTTAATCCACTGAATACATCCATATGACGTAAAATAAGCAGAAAAACAAAGGTTACAGGCTATTAAGTGGTTAAAACCCACTTATAGACCTAAATATACATAATATACTGCATATTTCACTGAATATGAGATTTATGTATACATATAAGCTTATGTATGTCAATAATTACTTAATATCACTTAAGATAAGTATATTATGACTCCATTAACACCTTAATATGTATTATTAGGCTATGGATAAGCTATTTAAACTACTATAAGTTATATAATAGTGTAATAATTATATATATATGTATAATAATCATATATATAAGTGTTTTAACCTTATTTTTAAGATATAAGCTTAATGTAATTATGGTTATATTATTTTAAGAATAAGAAATACTCAGTCCTAGGGATATCTAGCCTGAAATTCTCCCTGCATGTGTAGGTTTTGTTGATGGAACAAATATACCTATGAGTCAAAAGCCTGCTCATGATAGCAACCATTATTTTGATTGCAAAAAAAGGTTTTTTCAAAATGTTCTCCAATTTCAAATCTTTCATAAACTAAATTTTTATCTTCTTTGTAGATACTCTATTGCCATTCAAATTTTCTGTGACGTCAACAAAAGTTTTATTGCTTTTCATAGTGGCTGCCCTGGCTCGTGTCATGACTCTTCCGTCTTCCAAAGAATGAGGATTACTCATAGTCCTGATTCATAATTTGACAAATCTCAGTACCTCCTTGCAGAATCAGCATATGCAAGTGGAAAGGACATTATACCTGCTTTCTGTACTGAAACTTTAGAAAATGACCCCAAAACCACCTTTAATTTTCACCTAGCCCAATCGAGAGTACAGATTGAACATGCTATTGGGATTTTAAAGGGATGATTTTCTAGTCTCTGGGAGCTCAGAATCCAACTTCAAAAAAAAATGAAGATAAAAACTGCAAATCAGTGGATAATGAGTTGCATTATACTCCATAATATCCTAGCTGATTTAAAGGATGAGTGGAATGATCTTTAGGAAGAAGAGGTTCCTGAAGCAGCACTGGCTCTCCCCTCCCCTGAATCACAAAACATTTATTCAACTCGCATATGCTCTTTCATTATGCCAATCACCTGCCACCATTTTGAAACACAAAACTTTTAATTTTTTGTTTTCATACTCTCCAAATGTCCACTTTTTATACTTTATTCACTTGTGTTGGTATTTTTGTTTTTTGCATATTCATTTTTATTTTGAATTTACAGTGAATATCTCTTTTTTGGATGGTTCATTAGTTTTCTTTCACCAGATCAACATGAAATTGCATATTTTTTCAGTGTTTCTTTTTTTCATTCATCACTCATATCCTTTTCCTCCTCTCTTCAAACATCCCTCAAATATTTTGGTTTCATTTTTTTAACTCATCTCACCAGGTAAGTCATTTTTTTCATTTTTGTTGATTTTTTAATTGCTAATCATGAAATTTTTTTTTTTTTGCTTTTTTTAGTTTTTTTAGTTTTTTTAGTTTTTTTTTTTTTTTTTTTTTTTGTAAGCGCTTCATTTTTTTTTTCAAGGTCAAACTAATTTTTTTTGCTTTTTCTCTCCCTATTTTCTACTCCTCTTTTCTCTCTTGTCCTGTTATTTTCCCCTCCTTTCTCCCCTTCTTGACTGCCTCAATCCCCCTTTAGGTGCTCTTTTTCCTCCCTTTAGGCACCCCCTTTGCCCCCCTTTAGGCTGACTCACAACACTCCCCCCTCCCCTCATCCCCTCCACCGCTTCCCCCTCTGCCCCCTCCCCCCTTATCCCTTCCCCCCTTCCAACCTCCCCGCTAACCTCACCCTTCACCCTCCATTTCATAGCTTATTGTGGATTCAGAATGAAATGATGACACAAGCAGCAGTTGTTAAAGTAATATGCAGTCAGAAGGCAGAGATTTAATCAATGATTCAGCAAAGCAAGAAGACTGGTTGAAAGAATATCTATAAGATGATAGTCAACTGGAAGACTGTGATGAACACACATTGTCCCAGATAGGGAAATGCACTAAAGATTATTAAATTAAGAATGGAAGGGTATGGAGAGAACGCTCTTCTATGCTGCAATTGGTTATATCAGATAGAGGTAGAAAAGAGAAGATTCTTAGAGAATTATACAAAAACTTGGGACATAGGGGACAGGATGAGACTTATAGGAGAGTTAAGGAACAATTCTGGTGGCCTAGTATGAATGAAGAGGTCAAGGATTGGGTCCAATCTTGTCTGGAATGTCTGTGAAGAAGTTACAGAAAGCCCAAGGAAAAGGGAAAGAAAATGGGTGAAGATACTATATTTGGAAGGATCAGTTTATATGTGATTCATATTAAAGAAGGACAATTTAAATACTTTGTTGTAGCCAGGGATGATCTTTCAGGATGGGTTGAAGCAGCACCTTTGGTAAATCTTAAGGCAAGTAATGAAGCTGAGTTTTTAAAAAAGAATTGGTATATAGATACAGGGTAATAAAAATAATAAATGTGGATTGAGGAACTGAATTTTCTGGAGAATTCCAAGAAGTTGTTAAAGGGATTGGCCCCAAAATTCAAGTTGCAACACCATATTATCCAGAAGCAGAAGTTATGATTGAGAGAGAAATCAAGTAATTAAGCATGCACTAGTTAAGCTATGTGGAACTAATGGGGCAAAATGGAAAATTTGTTTACCTTTAGTATACTTTTCATATAGGAGTTCAGTGAAAAGGACAACAGGATTTTCACCTTGTGAACTTATGTTTGGTCAGAGGGAAGTATTACCTATTGATCTGGAAGCTGGCTCTTTTCTAGGATGTGATTAGGATCAAGTGGGTTCAACTGAGGACTTAATTCTAGAAAGAGTGGTGCAGCTTGAAAGAAAGGACCTGTTCATGGAAAAGGCATATAAAAGAATGATGCAGATTAGGGACAAGTCAGAAAAATATTGGGATGAGAATTTAGCGCACAGATTAAGGGAACCATTGAAACCAGGTGACTTGGTATAAGTATACAACAAAATTCTTGAAAGTAAATGGTAAAAAATGTTTGCCAACAGATGGAATGGACCTTATAGGGTCAAGAAGCAGATAACTGGAGGAATTGGACGGTACTGAATAGAAGCAACATGTAACAGCCAATTGGATAAAAAGATTCTACCCAAGAGGGATATTAGTAACATAAGAATCAACTCCTGGGTGAGAATAAAGTAACAATACTTTTTCCTCTGGGAAGAGTATAAACTATCATCAGTGTTTATTTTTTAGGAGGCTATGATGCAGCTATGAAGGATAGGGTGCTAGAAATGGTGAAGCAACTATGTCTGAACAAGCAGTTGGCATTGGCGCTATGGTAAGGTAAACTCTTACAGTCGCCTTGCTGTAAGCAGAATCCGGAGGAGATATGTGGATTTAGTGGAAAACCCCGTCCTTCCAATAAAAATAACAAAATGGGAATTCTAAATCACTAAGCTAACCAGTCTACTTGGATCTGATTGATAAAAATAATGAAACTCTAAAATAATTAACGCTTATTGAGATTTAATGAAAGTGGCTGTTGAGAAAGAAATACTGATAACAACAATTAAGGTGTACCAGTGAAAGATCTGAAAAGATTGACTTTTATGTTTTTATAATAATTTGAATTTTTATGAGACAGCAATAATCAAGTCCCAGTGATGAAGACCTTTCTAAAGATACCCTGTATGAAGTGTGATTTAAATTGTTGAGTAGTATTTCTAAAATGTTATATATAAAATATAAAGTTATAAGGGTATTCCAATTTATTTAATTTGTTGAGTAATAAAAAATGAGACCGTGGTGGTTAAAGATTAAGCTGTATGATGTATTCCCTCCCTCAATTTCGAGTTTGAGAGGCTCTTAAGTATACCTAGTCACGTGCCTAAGTTTTCCCCTCCAGAGCTCACCCAGAGTCAATCTGGAGCCCGTACGGGGTCCGTCCGGACTTCCGGACTCAATTAGAACCTTTAAAACTATAATAAAAAATCTAGAAAAATTACACATGATAGAGCCACTTCTCCTTTACATTCCAAACTAATTTTCGTAGTTTGTGCAGCTCTAATTACCCCGTAAATATTCATCAAAGTTAAGTAATTTCTGAATACGTAAATATTTCTATAAATCTTTAAAATTCATTTAAAAATATAAGAAAAATAGTAAAAATTCTGGAAAAATTTCCCAAGGCTCTTGAGTGACTCGACTTGATACTTATAAATTTTTCAGACCGTAAAAATAAGTTTTCTCTGTAAAATAAATTGATTTTGTGTAGGAATTTGCTCTTGACTAATTTCTTCATATTTAAAACTCAAATAAATTAAATAAAACCCTTTTATAAAATAATAACACCAATCTTGCACACCGTAATAACTCCATTATGTACTTAGGTGCCATACTAAACTTTAGGCTGCCACATCCTCCCTCCAATTGAGAATGTCCCCATTCTTAAAACTTTGCATAAGTGTTCAAACACAATATTCATCTTTAACCTTCAACCACCATCTTCTTTAATCAAATTTAAAATTCATCTTCATCAATATGTCTTTCAAAGAACTTGTTTCTCCATGTGAACTCTGCGCTCGATACCAGGTACCTTGTTTAATGTCCAACCCTAATCTTTCTGGCAGGACAGCTTGCAACTTATGCCGTGTGAAAAAAGTCAAATGTAACCGGCCAATAGTTCCTTCTAAAACAAACGTATATTTAGGACCAGCAGCTCTCCCTCATCCCTCAACTTCTAAAAAACGATCAAAAATTCCTGTCTTCTTAAAATGAATAAGATCAAAAACAGCTTCAAAAGTTCAATCTTCATCAGCAGATCCTGGCCTAATTTTGCCTTCACAAGATCCTTATCCTATAACGCCAGTGCCCCCAACCAACTTTGCTGAGACTATGTTTCCTGGCTCTAAATGTAAGACCCTATTATCTTACTAAAAAAACTTTTAATCAAAATTGACTAAACCTATGACTTAATAACATATTTGAACTTCTAGCTGTCGAAATAACCAACACTGATGATGTTGGTAGAGTGAAGACGGACTATATCAATCATTATCCAAATTTTCATCGCTATCTTTTTCTTGACTTTACTAATGAGCTGAAATGAAAAATGCTGGCCTATTTTCAAGAAACTCCAGCCAATAACCATGAAGACCTCATGAAAAGAAGAATTTTAATGCAAAGCTTTGATAATGATGTTGAACAATTTCAAAGAAATTATCTTTTCTAACAGTATAACTTGATAAAATTTTATTTTTGCTTGGTCTTCTTTAACTTTCAACATAAATGTTGTTTCTTCTTCTCTGGCTTGATATAACATAAAATAAAATAATATAAATCTTGTGATGATTCCACTACAAGAGCAAGGTTTGAATCCCTTCAGACTCCCATTAACCAGTCTTCCTTCTTGTCACAGCATTGAGAGAGTGGATCTTCCTATGAGCCGAATACTCCTGATTCCAACCTCATAGGGCCCCCCACTGAGCCGAATTCTATGATTCCAATCTCGCCATAAGGTCCTCCAAGCTTCACACCAAAAAAAAATGGCTTAACTATGAGGCACTAAAAAAATCATTCCCTAAAATCCAACTACCATCCTAACTTCTGATTCCTTCATCACAATTTTCAAACTTTGCTATGCAGAAAACCCATAAAATACTTTTGCCAGGCTTCCAATAATAATATTAACTATAGATCATGCTAAAGCGCCACAAATTTCACCTAATTAAACATTATTCTTTCCTTAGCATCATCACCACCTAAAATTTTAACCTCCTAAAGCTTATCAGCACCCAATTCCAGGAATGATTGAATAACCAGTTTAGAGTCTTAGTGGACAGTGATAAATTAAAAGATTGAATTGAGTTATCCAAACAAGATTGACATTCCAGTTTAAAGTCTTGGTGGACCAAACATATAATCAATTGCCAGTTTATGGTCTTGCTGGACCAAAGATCGTTTAGGTGCATAAATAACTTGATAAATTCCTAAATAAGGCCTAGGCTTGACAAAAGATTGAATAAATTTGATAATCCAGTTTAATGTCATAGTGGACCAAACATTTGATTGACAAGTAATCCAGTATAAGGCCATAGTGGACCAATGAATGTTGAATTATCCTGCAGATATTAATTTTCCAGTTTAAAGTCATAGTGGACTAAACATTTGATTGATAAGAAATCCAGTTTAAGGTCATGGTGGACCCAACAGCTTGATAATAGTCCAGTTTAGGGTCTTGGTGGACCTAACATTTGATAACACTCCAGTTTAAGGTCTTGGTGGACCTAACATTTGATTGATAAAAAAATAAAAAAAATCTGTCTCCAAAAATATCCATAAAATCTTAAACATCCTTGAAATTCAGTTTAAAGTCTTGAAGGACTAACAGCTCCAATATAAAATCTTTAATTACAGTCTTGAAAATTAGCCAGTTTAAAGTCTTGGAGGACTAACAGCTCCGAAATTCGTATAAAAAACCTTAAAGAACGTCTTGAACAGTAGCCAGTTTAAAGTCTTGGAGGACTAACAGATGTCTTGAAGTAAAATCCCATAGGTTTTGAGCTCCCCTAGACCCTGTTTCCTGTCTAAACTAAATGAATAAAACTAAAAAGAATGAAAACTAAAAAAATAAAACTAAGAAATATAATAATAATTTTGATTTAATTAATTAATTTTAATTTTAATTTTTTTTTAATTTTTTTATTTTATTATTTTATTTTTATTTTTATTTTTATTTATTATTTTATTTTTATTTATTTTATTTTTATTTTATTATTTTTTTTTAATTTAAATTTGTTTTTTTTTTTTTTTTTAAATTTAAAATAAAAGATTTTAGAAAAGATAGTTTTGAAATAAAAGTTAAAATTTAATTTTAAAGAAAGATAAATGAACGTGAAAAGAAAGATAAAAAAAGGTAAAAAGAATTATCAAAATTAAAATTTTAAAAGATGCCCCCGGCCATTTGATGAGCCGTACCCTTGACATCATACCCACATCCAAGTGCAACTTGATGTGGTTACACAATTTTGAGAAATTGAAAAGAAAAGAAAATAAATGAAAGTTTTTAGAAGATAATTTTTATAATGATGATCACTGGGTGGGCTCCCTCCAATTTATAAAAAAGATTAGAGACCACCAGTGAGCATCACCTTTACAATAATTCATAATATATATTAAAGCAAAGAAATCAAAATCTAACATAAAAAAAATCAAAAACAAAATAAAATAAAAGAATCTTGAATCCGGCATTGAGAGCGGTGTCTCTTGATTCATTCCAGTTTATAGTCTTAGTGGACTTCCTATAATTAAAAGACAAAGCCAGGATTCAACTAGAAACAGGGAAAATTTTGGAAACGAACATTATGGGGTAATTGTGTATAGAGCAGCCAGCCCATCAATTACCCCCACACTTGCCAATATTAAATTAAGAAGCTTCCCCTGTGAACACTTCTTCCAATAAATTTTAAAAATTTTCCAACACTATCTTCACCCATATTTTAAGAATTTTAAGTTTTTGAAAATTTCAAAGAAGGTCTTCTTGAATTTCGTTAAGTTTCATCATAGTTTCGTCGCCCATAGGCAGTGTAACAACAGTAAAGTATTTTGATAAAAAGAAGATAGTTTATCCTCCTTGCGGAGGTTGATAAGATTTTTTTTTTTTTAAAAAACATCATAGTTTATCCTCACTGCGGAGGTATCCATAAAATTTTATAAATGTCATAGTTTAACCTCATTGCGGAGGAATCCATAAAATTTCATAAATGTCATAGTTTATCCTCATTGTAGAGGTAGACTTTGGCACTCCTGGTGCCTCTAGGATAGAACCGTTTCACTTGATCGGCCGCTACCCTCTTCTTCAATACTACTCCATCCAACTCTTCTAACACATATGAACCGCCGGAAACTTTCTCCTTGATTTTATACAGTCCATTCCACCTATCTGCAAACATCTTTCCCCATTGACTCTCTAGACTTCTATTATACACCAGGACCATATCACCTGGGTTCAAAGGTTTCCTTAATCAATGTGCCAACCGCTCATCCCAATATCTGACTGATTGATTTCGGATCTTCATCATCCGCGAATATGCCTTTTCTAAATATTCTTCTTTCTTTTCTAGCTGCATCATTCTTGCACACAATAATTCTTCAGTAGTTTTGACTGTGTCCCAGTCAACTCCAAGATATGATTCAGCTTCTAAATCAACCGGTAAAACTGCTTTCTGTCCAAAAACAAGTTCATAAGGTGAAAATCCGGTCGTCCTTTTGGCAGTGATTTGATCAGCAAATAAAACTAAAGGTAAATAGTGCCTCTACTTTTCGGCACTTGTCCCACACATTTTAACTAAAGCATCCTTAATAACTTGATGCCCTCTTTCAACCATGCCTTCAGCTTCATGATAATATGGGGTTGCTACCCTAACCTTTGATCCAACTTTCAATACGGCCTCTTTAAACTCTGTCCCAAATTCAGGACCTCCATCTACCGTTACCAACTTCATCACCCCATACCTATATACCCAATTATTCAAAAAAAATTCTGCCACATTTTTGGCAGTTAAATTAATAAGAGGCTCTGCCTCTACCCAACCAGATAAATCATCTCTGGCCACTATTAAATATTTATACCGTCCCTCTTTTATATGAACAGCATCTAAACTAACTCTCACAAAGAGCGTATATTCACCGGTCGCACGTCCAGGCTCTTTTGGCCTTAAATAACTTCGTCTTTGACATTCTTCGCATGACTGAACCCACTGTTTAACATCCATCTTCATGCCAGGCCACCAAAATTGATCAGAAATTCTTCTAAACCTCTCTCCAATGCCTCTATGCCCGAGATCTTCATGCAGTGATTTCAAAACTAATTCTTTCCCCTTCTGTTGAGTTATAACTACTTGAGGATTTGGATACCTCCTCCTCATTAAATGTCGGCCAGATAGGTAAAACGTAGTTGACTTCCTCTTGATAGCCACCCATTCATCGTCTTCACAATCTTCTGGCCTCTCTAAAGTCAACAAATATTTGACTAACAAAAAATAAAAACCAGTCTGACCCCAGACTTCATCATGAAAATCAATTAATATAACATCAATAGGGACTTCTCTATCACCAATATTACCTGCACATGAATGAGCCAATAATTGTTGACCTCTAAATCAATCTTTAATCAAGCTATGTCGACGTTTTTCTTCCGAACCTTTGGATCCTTCGTAAACCGCATTCGAAAATACCTCTTTCTCTTTATCCACCCTTTTATTTAAATTCTCTCATTCTCCAACATATACACCATTCCTTAATTTACTACTATCCCACACTACCAATCCATCTTCCTCTACATACACCACATATTTTTCTACCTCCTTTCTACCAAATTTATCTACACCTTTTCCAGCACCTTTATTAACATAAAAATTATTTTCCAGTTTATCCTCTTGGTGGAGGTCATCATCTCCATAATCTAAACACAATAGTCCTGCCAGTTTAACCTCATGGGGGAGGTATGGAAAGTCTTCAGCTCCTTTAGTGCTATCTTTGATAATAGGTATATCTTCATCAAACTCTTCTGAGTCTGAATCTTCTTCAGTGGGTGGTCTCCTTGATAAACCATCTGGCATAGTAAAAGTCTTGCCAGGCTTATGAACTAAATCGAACAAAAAATGTTGAATAAAAGCTACCCATCTTGTCATGGGTGCGTTTGGTAAACTTGGGGAATTAATCATCTGGATTAACGATTTCGCATCCACTTGCAACTCAAAATGTTGCCCCCACAAAATATGCTGAAGTTTCTTCAGTATTTTTGCCACACCACATAATTCCAATTTTGGTTGAGAATATCTTGATTTGACCTCAGTAAATACTACAGATTCATACCTAACTGGCCTGATGTAACCAGCTTTATCCATCTGAGACAAAACCGCCCCAGCTGCAACCTGACTTGAATCAACTGCTAAATAAACTCTGCCAGCATCTTTTCCATAATCCAACTTGTGCAGGACTAAATCCTTCCCCAAAACCTCCTTCAACTTCACAAATGCCTTCTCACACTCTTCATACCACTCCCAGTCTGCATCCTTTCTCGTTTACCGTCTCAATGGAGCTGCCAATGAAGAAAAGTCCTTAATAAACATTCTAACATATACGCAAACGCCTAAAAACCCTCTGACTTCTGTCGTATTCTTGGGTCTTGGCCAGGACTGAATTTTGTTAACTTTCTTCTTGGACATAATCCTACCCTCTCTACATACCACATGGCCTCATATTTCTAAGGATGGCACACAACATGAAAATTTTGAACCTGAAATAGTTAAACCAGCCTCTTCAATTCAAAACAAGATTCTTTCTAATGTAATTGCAAACTCCCAAATGAATTTGCGTATCCCGGGATTCTCTTCCAACACCTGATTATCATAGTTGGTTGTTGGTCCCTTAATTCCTCCATCATCTATAAAGATTCCAGCATATTGTGGAATTTCATCTTGAAGGATCCAAGCCATCTGAGCTTGATAAACTGCAACCGAATTTGTTGCTCCTTGAGGTAATCTTGTTAACTGTAAATGTCCTAGTGGCGTATCGAATGTAGTGAGAGGCCTTGAGTCCGGATGTAACACTCTCTCATCATATCCACCCATAATATCTCCAAAACCATAACACACTCTCCCTGCAAACGCTTCGACAAACTCCTCAGCACTAGGCGGTATCCCAGCATCCTTTATTGTAACCCTATTTAATTCCCTAAGATCATGAACAACTCTAAGCTTGCCATTCGGTTTCTTGATACAAAATACCGGACTAGAATAACTTGACGTTGATTGCTCATACAGTCCAGTGCGTATCCGTTCTCTGACAACTTCAATATAGGCTTCTTTTAATGCAGCCGGAATAGGAATCGGTTTCTGCTGCCACGGTTCATGACATACCACAGGAATCTTGTAAGGCTCCCCATAGGAATGCTTCAACACACCCCTCTCCTCTTCTACAAAAGCAATGGCCTTCTCTCGCTTGACCATCACATCCAACAACAACTTTTTCTCTTCTCCAGACAACCAACCATCAGGTCCAAAATTAACAACACCCAGTCTCTCAAAAGTGATTCTTGACGTCTCAGAAAATTCAGGCGGATTCTTTACCAAGGGACTTTCATAAGGATTTCTTGATAACCTTGGTCTTCTCAAGGGTGGATTTAATTCAGAAGGTAGTGGTTCATTAATAGGTTGAACTTTATTTGCTACTTTCTTATATTTGGCTGCGTCCACATCTAAATAAACTTGAGGTAAAACATTTACTTTTGTATCGCCATTAAAAATTTTATCAAATGAATCTTCTTCATCGCCAGAATCGGAATAAGAAAAATTAGAAAAATATTTTATTTCATTTTTAAATTTTACCCTTTTCTCCTTTCCCTCGTCTAATTTATAAACAGATTTTCCAACACCTTTGCTTCACTTATCCAACAGTAAATCACCCGTAAAGAAAGTTGGCAGTTTAACCTCTTGCTGGAGGACCGGAATTGAATTTTCACGAAAATTATTTTTTTGTGCTTTAATTATACTGAGATTTTTTATTGGATTTTGATAAGATTTTTGCAGTTTACCCTCTTGCTGGAGGTCCAAAATAGAAGGAGATACTTGCAGTTTAACCTCTTGCTGGAGGACATAAAACATACCCTTCCAATTTTTATCCAACCTAATTTGGCCCATTTTGCCTTTTTCACCATTTTTAAATTTAATAGAAAAACAGGGTAAATCCAATAAACATATAGAAAAGTCCAAAACGTATTTGCACTCCAAAGTAATATTAACAGAAAATAATTGAGAATCCACTTGAATTATCTCCAAGTGAGCTGATCTATTGCAATCCGGGATCTCATCCTGAGGAGAGATTACAACATTAGAGTGATCAGCCCCAGCTACCCCAAAAAATGAGGGCCTTCATCCCTTTCCAACAAACATAATTCACCAGAAGCCGTCCGTTTTATATGCCGCTTCTTGGTGCAAACACAACACTGGCACAGAGTAGTAATCCCTGGCCGTGTTTCCCAACCTTCATCTCCAGGAGGCGCTAAACGCATATGTAACCTCCGCATATCTTCACCAGTGATCTCCAAACTAATCCCCATGCCAGCTTGATACCCTATCCTGGCCTCAAAATCCATCAAAAAAGGACCACCAAGAACAGTTTTGACTGCTCCTCTGGCCACATAAAAGTGAACCTTACCAACAGATCCACCAATGCCTAACCTGACATGCTCAGCTGTGCCCATCAGCTCTGTTGCATGCCCTCCCATGCCTCTGAGGTTTCCCCCAGTTCCACTTTGAATTGGCAAGCCTATACTCGTCGCTTGCTCCAATGAAATTAAATTAATTTGAGACCCTGAATCGACCAAGGCCTTTACTTCTTTACCGTTGTGGTAGCCTAAAGTTTAGTATGGCACCTAAGTACGTAAATGGAGTTATTACGGCGTGCAAGATTGGTGTTATTATTTTTTATAAAAGGGTTTTATTTAATTTATTTGAGTTTTAAATATGAAGAAATTGGTCAAGAGAAAATGCCTACGCAAAAACAATTTATTTTACGGAGAAAACTTATTTTTACTGTCTGAAGAGTTTATAAGTATCAAGTCGAGTCACTCAAGAACCTTAGGAAATTTTCCAAGAATTTTTACTATTTTTATTATATTTTTAAATGAATTTTAAATATTTATAGAAATATTTACGTTTTTAGAAATTACTTAACTTTGATGAATTTTGACGGGGTAATTAGAGCTGCGCAGACTACGAAAATTAGTTTGTAATGTAAAGGGGGAGTGGCTCTATCATGTGTAATTTTTCTAGATTTTTTATTATAGTTTTAAAGGTTCTAATTGAGTCCACTTGGACTCCGTTTGGACTCTGCTTCGACTCCGTACGGGCTCCGGATTGACTCTGGGTGAGCTCTGGAGGGGAAAACTTAGGCACGTGACTAGGTATACTTAAGAGCCTCTCAAAATCGAAATTGAGGGGGGGGGGATACATGAAAGAATCCAAAAGCTACCGGTATACCTTTTATAAATATAATAAACGTTTTATCAATAAACGTTCCAACCTCTCAAATAAAGTGATCTCTGCCAACAAATACCTATAAAGGTGAAAACAGTTTGATGAGCAAAATAGTCAGAGATCGGTATTTCAAAATAGTAGAATCAACCTTTTATAAATATAATAAACGTTTTATCAATAAACGTTCCAACCTCTCAAATAAAGTGATCTCTGCCAACAAATACCTATAATAATAAGATAAAAGATAAAACATTAATATGTATAGCTAATGAAGAATAAAGCATATCCAACCTATAAAGGTGAAAACAGTTTGATGAGCAAAATAGTCAGAGATGGAGAAAAAGAATGTACAACATCTCTATATATACCTATAAACACGCTCATCAGTAAGTTGGATATGATTGAATAGCACAAACATGTAGAATATTCTCAAACAATACGCAAAAATAGAAAATAGAAAAATGCGTGACATATAGATAGTACAAGTAACGCAATGAGCACGTCATGTCAAGATTGTACAGAATAACTGAGAATATGAAAGAACTATGTACTTTTACACCCCTCCTTGCTGTCAATCATATCCAGCAAACCAATTTTCTTGGTAAACTTGGTGAATTTTTCTCTGCTTAGTGATTTCGTAAATATGTCTGCAACCATATCCGTGGTAGGAATGTATCTAAGATCAATTTTGCCATTATTAATTTGTTCCCTAATCCAGTGAAATTGAATTTCGATATGTTTTGTTCTTGCGTGAAAGACAGGATTTTTACAGAGCGCAATACTACCTTGATTATCAGAGAAAAGAACCGAGGACGTCTTTTGATCATATCCAAGATCAATGAGTAAATTTTGCATCCATATCGCTTCTTGACTTGCATCAACCGTGGCTTTACTTTCAGCTTCAGAAGTACTAAGGGCAACAGTTGGTTGCTTTTTACAACGCCAACTAACTGCTGTCCCATTTATAGTAAATACATAACCAGTTGTTGATCGACGCGTTTCACGACATCCTGCCCAGTCAGCATCAGCAAAACCATCAGGTAATGAATGACTATAATTTCCATTATTGGAAAAAACGTCAAATCCTTTAAAACTCAATGAAACATTAATCGTGCCCTTTAAATAGCGCAAAACTCTCTTGAATGCAATCCAGTGTTTAATTCCCGGTGCATTCAGAAATTGTGCTAGTTGACTATTGACAAAGGCAATATCAGGTCGAGTTGCTTGAGTAATGTAATTTAGTCTTCCAACAGCTCGTCGATAATTAATGTTCAATTTAGAAAATTCTTCAATTTCATCTTCTGTTGCTTTTTCTAGTTGTGTATTCATCATCATAGGTGTCGAGATTGGCTTACAGTCAGTCATTTCATAAGATTGAAGTAGGTCTCTAATTTCTTGATCTTGACAAAGTGAAATAATTTTTGCTTCTCGATCTCTGGTAACTCGCATCCCCAAAATAAACTTCGCATCACCCAAGTCATCCATTTCAAAATGCGCTTTGATTGCTTCTTTGAACCATGTGATGTCTTTTCCAAAAATGGAAAGATCATCAACGTGAACGTGAACATAGCATGGATTGGTTTCACTTTCATGAATGAACAAACAGGGGTCTGCCGATGAAGGATGAAAGTTTATTGAGTAGAAAAAGTTTAGTAATTCATTATACCAACAGCGTGATGCTTGCTTCAGACCATAGAGTGATCGTTTGAGTAAAAGCACAGGGTTGTTGAAATTTGCAGGTTTCTTCATGCCTAGGGGAAGATTCATGAAAACTTCTTCTTCTGGTTTGCCATGGAGGAAAGCTCCTTTGACATCCATCTGAGCGAATTCCCAATCTTCACTATTTGCTAGACTGATTAGTACACGAAGCGTAGTTAAGTGTCCAGTGGGCGCAAAAGTTTCAAAGTAGTTAATACCTGCCTTTTGTGAACAACCCCTTGCACACAACCTTGCCTTATGTTTACTGATATTACCATCAGCATCTCGTTTGATTTTGAAAACCCAAACTGAGCCAATGGTGGAAGTTTTATCAGGTTTTTCCACAACTTCCCATACTTTTTGTTTCTCTATCATTTTTAACTCTTTATCTATAGCATCAATCCAATTATCGCCATCAGATCAGTTAATGGCTTCAAAGTAAGTGAGAGGATCAGAAAAGACTGAGTTTGATGTGAAGTCATGTTCGGAGTGTGAAGACAAGGCCAATGTGTTACATAAATATTCATCAATTAGAACTGCTGAATTAAGTATACGACGACTTCGGGTTCTTGGTCCCTCTATGATATTGTCGGTGTCAATGTTTGAGTCAATATTTTTAGCGGCTTTGTCAGAAACTAACTTGTATTCCCAAAATTTTGACGATTTTGATGTCGTATTGTCATTGAGAGAATTCTCAGAGTCATCACTAAGGTCTACATCATGTTCAACTGGATTTAATGTGACTGACTCTGTATCATGAGAATTGTTGGTTGCGTCTGAAAGTTTGAAATTCTCAGTAAAAAGTTCAACTAATTCAAGGTTCTTATGGCTTTTGGCACTTAGAGGAAAGGTCGATTCATCGAAGATTACACTATGTGAATATAAGATTTTCTTGTTATCAAGACTTAACAATCGATATGATGTTGTGTCTTCTGAATAACCAAGAAAACAGCACTTGATAGAATTCACTGCAAATTTTCCTTTTCTTAGGCCTTTGTTGAGTAGAGCATATGCCGTACAACCAAATGTTCGCATATGAGAGAGAGAAGGTTTTTTATTGAATCGTTTCTCAAAAGGAGTCATGAAATTGATAGATGCACATGGTAAACGATTTTCTATGTAAACAGCAGTATTCACAGCTTCTCCCCAATACTCCACTGGCATATTTGCATGAAAAAGAAGAGATTTTGCCATTTCTGTTGTGATACGATTGCCTCGCTCTGCAATCGGATTTTGTTGAGGTGTATATGGGGAAGTCGTGATTATTTTAAAACCTTCTTTAGAACTCAAGTTTAACAAATTTTTGTTAATGAACTCGGTTCCATTATCACAAACTAAATGTGCAACTTTTTGTAACGAAATATTTTCAATTTGAGTTTTAAATTTCTGAAAAACATCAAAAGTATCTGATTTGTTGCTAATAATATATACAAATCGATAAGATGTAAATGAATCAGTGATCTTGAAATAGTAACAGGATCCTCCTTCTGATGGTGGTGTAATTAATCCACTTAAGTCACAATGAATATATTCAAGAAATCGTGTTCCTCGTGGTAAAGTTCCAGGGAATGGATGATTATGGTGTTTGGCATTGACACAGGGCTCACAAACGCTAAGATCTTCAACAAATTTAAAACCCAAACAATTTTGTAATTTATCGAGATAGTTATTATTTGAGTGGCCTAATCTGAAATGCCAAAGCGACTTTGAGTTAGAAGATAAGAAAGAATTGAAAGAAACATTGAAAGACTCACCGAACTTTGCATTAAGAACGACGAGACCTTCCAATGGATCCCAATGTCCATCAAGTATAACTTCTCCATCTTTACAAATAGAAACTTTTCCGTCAGGATTCGTTGATTGATGACATCCAAGTTTAATAAATGGACCAATACCAATAAGGTTTTGATTTATTTGAGGAACATGGAGGCAGTTCGTGAGAGTGATAACTTCTCTAGGGGTAACGAGATTAACAGAACCAGAACCATGACTGTAAATGACAGAGCCATTGCCAAGTTTGATTGGCTTTCGACAAGGGCGATAGTCTTTAAAATGTCGAAGATGTCTAAACATATGAACTGTTGCTCCACTATCAAAAATAATGAGATTTCTAATACCATGACTATTTGAACAGGCCTTGAAAATTTTAGTAGGGCCATAACTGACATTGGCATGAATTTCTGGCTCGGTTGTTGAAATATTTTGAGAAACTGCTCGAGATTTCTTCTTTTCTGGATGAAGCTCAAAGCAATTTTCTTCACTATGTTTTGTTTTTGGATTGTGTTTGCCATTTCGGCAAACTGGCCATTTGGGTTTATCGGAATTTTTAGTGGTGGTAGTGAGAGCTGAATTTTCAGTAGAATCAGAGTCCACTTCAATAGCAAGTCGAGCGAGTCTTGAAAGAAGATTGTGAACAGAAAGTTTTTGATGAGAAACTTCTGAAGAGTGAAGAATTAGTGCCTTGTGAGTCTGATTTGAATCAGGCAGTAATCACAATATTCAATGTGCTTCAAGTTCGCCTTCAACAGAGACTCCTACTGCTCCGAGCTCATTAATTCGAGTCCTCAATTCATTAACAAAGTTTTTAAGACCTTTATCCTGACATTTAACGTCATGATAACGTGAAAATATTGAAGCTCTATTAGAAGCATCGTCAGCGGCATATTGAGCACATAATTTGGACCAGATTTGCCATGGTTTCTCCATGTCATCATCTGTGACAAACGCAGCTAAGTTTCCGGCATCAATTTTAGAAATGATTATGTCGGTTGCTTTATCAACTTTTGCTTGGAATTCGTCAATAAGATTTTGAGAGGCGGTATCAGCAGGTCGACCTTCTTTACCTAGGACTAGTGACTTAAGTTTGTGGCGTGTCAGGTGAGCAATCATTCTGATGCGCCATTCGCGAAAATTGTCCGAGGAAAGAATGGGAATGTTATGAGAGGAATCGTTGGAATTATCAGTACTTTCCATTTTTGGAGGTGTAGGTCGTGTGGTAGATGTTGAGTTCGAAGGAGCTGGTGATGGGATATCAAATGTATCGTTTGATGACATTCAATATAGGCCTGGGCCCATAACCTGAAAGAATCCAAAAGCTACCGGTATACCTTTTATAAATATAATAAACGTTTTATCAATAAACGTTCCAACCTCTCAAATAAAGTGATCTCTGCCAACAAATACCTATAAAGGTGAAAACAGTTTGATGAGCAAAATAGTCAGAGATCGGTATTTCAAAATAGTAGAATCAACCTTTTATAAATATAATAAACGTTTTATCAATAAACGTTCCAACCTCTCAAATAAAGTGATCTCTGCCAACAAATACCTATAATAATAAGATAAAAGATAAAACATTAATATGTATAGCTAATGAAGAATAAAGCATATCCAACCTATAAAGGTGAAAACAGTTTGATGAGCAAAATAGTCAGAGATGGAGAAAAAGAATGTACAACATCTCTATATATACCTATAAACACGCTCATCAGTAAGTTGGATATGATTGAATAGCACAAACATGTAGAATATTCTCAAACAATACGCAAAAATAGAAAATAGAAAAATGCGTGACATATAGATAGTACAAGTAACGCAATGAGCACATCATGTCAAGATTGTACAGAAGAACTGAGAATATGAAAGAGCTATGTACTTTTACAATACATCATACAGCTTAATCATTAACCACCACAGTCTCATTTTTTATTACTCAACAAATTAAATAAATTGTAATACCCTTATAACTTTATATTTTATATATAACATTTTGGAAATACTACTCAACAATTTAAATCACACTTCATACAGGGTATCTTTAGAAAGGTCTTCATCACTGGGACTTGATTATTGCTGTCTCATAAAAATTTAAATTATTATAAAAACATAAAAGTCAATCTTTTCAGATCTTTCACTGGTACACCTTAATTGTTGTTATCAGTATTTTTTTATCAACAGCCACTTTCATTAAATCTCAATAAGCGTTAATTATTTTAGAGTTTCATTATTTTCAACAATCAGATCCAAGTAGACTGGTTAGCTTAGTGATTTAGAATTCCCATTTTGTTATTTTTATTGGAAGGACGGGGTTTTCAGCTAAATCCACATATCTCCTCCAGATTCTGCTTACAGCAAGGCGACTGTAAGAGTTTACCTTACCATACCGTTTAGAGTTACCACCAGGTAACCCAGGGGAGCGGAAAAATGTGTATCTACATCTTCCCCAAACTTTTCAGCATTTTCACAAATATATTCCACCTCTCCAGTGGAAACCCGACGCCTCGTCAAATGCTTCTTTTGCTTTTCAGCAAGCGCTGGACTAATCATAAATAACTCCCCCAAAGATAAGGGAATCTGCAGTTGATTCACACTATTCAAAACTGCATCCATCGCATTGGCTTGGCCAGAAACTACTGGCCGCTCATACTGGACCTTTGATTTAACAACCTTGGCCCTGGGTACCTCTTGAGGTCCAACCAAGCCATCTTCACCTCCCATAATAACATCTTCACTTTCTATAACCCTAACTCCGTCACCAGCTTCTTGCACTAATCCTGATCCATCGCTAGTCCTTCTTACTCCCTCCATTGGGATGGGACCGCTAAAACTTGGTCTGGGTAGAGACGCCAACGGTACGTCCTCCTCAGAATCCGAATCATCCTCTGGCATAGGCGCACCATTTAAATCAAACTTGCCATAACTAGGGGGCCCCATATCAGCAATCCCCTTCTGCAATTTATATAATTTGTCCTTAGAGTAATGGTTCAATTTGTTGGCAGCAGTTTGAGCACTAGAATTCTTGTCCTTAGAGTAAGGGTTCACTTTGTTATTGGCCTTGCCAGGATTAGCCCTCAATTGGCTCTGAATGCTACTCTTTGCCTTAGTAGCAGCTGCTCTTCTAGCAGCATTAACATCGTATTCGCCAGCCATACAGCTACCCTCCACCTGGGCAACCGTTGCCAGCTCTAAACCTCCAAAAGAAGTAGAAAATGTGGCTTTACTGACCTCTTTCTCTTTACCTTTGTCAGATTCTCCACCATTACCATTACCATTTTTGACACCCTTGGCATTAACATCTTCATCTGTCACCTCTTCAAATCTGGCTCTCCTTTCAGCCGTTAAACTTCTTCTGACCAAATCAGAAGGAGACTGTCCATCACTGGGCTTGATGAACGAACCATCAGGAAATTTATAAACTTTACCATCAAATAAAACTCGCCCAGCATCCATATCCTTATCAAGAGCAAAACAAACTGTTGCTCTGTGCCCCCTCCTATTACAATAGGAGCACACCTTTGGCTCGTCATAGCCACCTCTAAAACTACTACCACCATTCCCACCGTTTCTCCCATTGCCTGGGAAGCGGTTACCATTATTATTGCCATTATAATTTCGACGTTCATAACCTCTGGACTGATAAGAAGTTGACGTCGACGAAGAAGCGATTGGGGCCTTGTAAGCCTTCTGGGTTTCTTGAACAAATATTTTTAACTGTTTAGTTAAAGTGGCCAAATGATCGACCATCTTATTATCTACATTGCCCTCCACTTTAGCAGCAGGTAATTCCATTTGTGCCTTCTTGGCCTCCTGGGCTTTGACCATAATATCGTTGTTTTCAGCCAAAACTTCGCTAACCTTGCTAACATATTGAGTGCAGGACTCTTGATATTTGTCCAATGCTAACAACTTGAGATGGGCTTGAATGTTGTCCTTGATAACCTCCAGAGCCGGCAGTTTCTGCTCACCATTAGGCAGTTGCTTCATAAAATCTTTTCTTGAAAGATCCTTCAAAACGTCCATTCGAATATCCCTACTGCATGCTGACCAAAACAAATCTTTTGCCTGGTTCTCATGCACTAACTCGTCCACCAGTATGAGATATTCCACCACTTCATCAAACTGAACACAGAGCTTTTTGAAGTCAGCCATAGAAGAAACACCACCTTTTGCTTGCCAGTCTCCAACAATTTTATTGAGGTCCATCATAGTAAACCTAACACCCCATCTATCAACCAAAGCTTTAGAAAGCTTAACCCAATCCTTGTCCTTAAATGCCTGAATAGAAATAACATCTTTTTCCACCTCCCTATCAGCAATAAAAAATCTAACTTGCTTCACCATATCCACATGAGAAGCACCATCAACAGCAGCAGCAGCTTCATACCTGCTAATGAACCATTTAACCTCCTCCCCATCAAACTTTGGGCCATCCCAAGAAACAATTCTAACTGAGGGAGTAAGAGGGTTAGAAGATCCAGAAGCAACAGCAGAAGAAGACATCCCAATTAGTAATGAAATGTGTTAACAATCGATAAAATAACAAGCCTCTTGCAGGCCAATAACAAAAATCCAATTAGAGTTCCAGAAAATAAGCCTCTTGCAGGCTAAGAACGTTCTTGATCCAAGTAAGTCTTTACAGAAAGCTAGAGAAATTGAACCCCACGTTGGGCGCCAACTATGGTAAGGTAAACTCTTACAGTCGCCTTGCTGTAAGCAGAATCCGGAGGAGATATGTGAATTTAGTGGAAAACCCCGTCCTTCCAATAAAAATAACAAAATGGGAATTCTAAATCACTAAGCTAACCAGTCTACTTGGATCTGATTGATAAAAATAATGAAACTCTAAAATAATTAACGCTTATTGAGATTTAATGAAAGTGGCTGTTGAGAAAGAAATACTGATAACAACAATTAAGGTGTACCAGTGAAAGATCTGAAAAGATTGACTTTTATGTTTTTATAATAATTTGAATTTTTATGAGACAGCAATAATCAAGTCCCAGTGATGAAGACCTTTCTAAAGATACCCTGTATGAAGTGTGATTTAAATTGTTGAGTAGTATTTCTAAAATGTTATATATAAAATATAAAGTTATAAGGGTATTCCAATTTATTTAATTTGTTGAGTAATAAAAAATGAGACCGTGGTTGTTAAAGATTAAGCTGTATGATGTATTCCCTCCCTCAATTTTGATTTTGAGAGGCTCTTAAGTATACCTAGTCATGTGCCTAAGTTTTCCCCTCCAGAGCTCACCCAGAGTCAATCCGGAGCCCGTACAGAGTCCGTCCGGACTTCCGGACTCAATTAGAACCTTTAAAACTATAATAAAAAATCTAGAAAAATTACACATGATAGAGCTACTTCCCCTTTATATTCCAAACTAATTTTCGTAGTCTGCGCAGCTCTAATTATCCCGTAAAAATCCATCAAAGTTAAGTAATTTCTGAATACATAAATATTTCTATAAATCTTTAGAATTCATTTAAAAATATAAGAAAAATAGTAAAAATTCTGGAAAAATTTCCCAAGGTTCTTGAGTGACTCGACTTGATACTTATAAATTTTTCAGACCGTAAAAATAAGTTTTCTCCGTAAAATAAATTGATTTTGTGTAGGAATTTGCTCTTGACTAATTTCTTCATATTTAAAACTCAAATAAATTAAATAAAACCCTTTTATAAAATAATAACGCCAATCTTGCACGCCGTAATAACTCCATTACGTACTTAGGTGCCATACTAAACTTTAGGCTACCACAGCGCTTGAGCTAAATTGTGTAGAATTAACGTTGTTAGAGGAGACATGAAGAAGTGGGTAGACTGGATAGAAGAACGGCTGTCTGGGAAAATCAGAAAGCTACAGTACGCTTAGCAGAAGGTGGGAAACTTAGCTGATGAAGATTGGAAGATAGAGCCCCCGATTCAGGGACCTGGGTTTTCAAAAATCTCAGTAATAACAATAAATTATGGAAGGTAAGAAATTTTTAAAGACAGAAGAGAGAGAACAGGAAGCACTCTCTTCTCTTTCTTTTTTTTTAGGGAAGTTGATTGTTTCACAAAGTGCTACAAACTTTGTTTCTGATTTTTTACAAAAACTTATTATTGATGATAATTGTGAAGGGAAAGCATAGTTTAAAGGGAATTAGGTACAAGTGCTAAAATAATGGAACTAATCAGAAAGAAAGTGAAGAGGAATGTTATGACTAATCAGAGTCTCCTTAAAAACTGGAAGGGAATCCTTTCCGTTCTTCAGGCATAATGAAGTAATTGGAATAGGCAGGAAAGCCAGGAATAGAGGAAGAACTGATTCCATTCATTAACAGACTAATCATTTCAATGTTATGGTAGCGGGAATTCACTTCATTGTCAGAAAATGTGTGATCACAGTCTTATGAGGATGACATGGCACCATAAATGAGGCAAAGGTGTGAGAAGATTCACATCAATTGTATGAATGGAAGGGGTTGGGGAACCCATCCTAAGCAAATAGATTTGTTAAAGCCTTTGAAGAAAGAAGAATTAGGGATGATTATTTGAAAATGAAGATGATAGACTTACCGGCTAGTAAATTTGTAGGCCATGCAGAAGGAGATAGCACTCTTACAGTGTTAGGCTTGAAGGTAGATGATGATTGAATTGTGATGTCTTTTTCAGAAGGTGTAGGTGATTTAGATTTAGGTTGAATGGAAATTTCTCTGAAAGAGTACGCAGGGAGAGATGTGCTATTGGTGGGTAAAGTTTCAATAGAAGAAAGGGTACTGTTACTGGAGCTAGCTAGAACAGTAGGGGTGCTAGATGAATTTCCAGCAGGAAACTGAATGAATTCATTGGGGGATGAAAAATAAGTATAAGATAAGGTGAAAGTTTTGTGATATCTAAAACAGCTATCACAGGCAGGTCTAAAGGTGGCATAGCCACAAGGCTTAGAAAAAGGTACAGTTAAAATGATGGCAACAGAAAAAGCTGCAGGATTGATATCTGGGTAAAGTACAGTGTTGGGTCATGGCTAATTAGACTTATGAAAGAACTGGGCTCTGATAAGGAAAGAGCATAGATTACAAGGTCTATTTATAGGTGCTATTAAAATACAAGCAAAAGCAAGCACTGAATAGCATCCAAGTGAGGATGCTAATCAGCAGAAGAATGAAGTGTAACAATATTTACAGGAATGAAAGTTAGACCTAAGGAGCACAAGATCTTGGGAAGATCTGAACTTACTTCAAGAATATGGGGATAAGGTAGATAAGGTACTAACAAATTATGTTATATGGGGAAAGATTTATTGTCTCAAGGTTATTCAGAAGGAAGTCAAAAGAAGAAGTTTTCAGGATAAATTTTATTCTTCTAAGATCTAATAAAAATTTTTACTGTCACAGAATAATAATGGGGTGATGTTGGAAACAGAATTTTTTTTTTGGGAAAGATAAATTATTATTACAAGAGGAAATAATAATATAAAAAAAACACTATTTACATGATTTTACAATATGGTATAAATAAAATTTTGATGAAGAAAGAAAGAAAATTTAGCATTTAAAATAATGAATAAGGAAAAAGATGGGACTTACTTTAATGCCTATCAAGAAAGGCATACTCCCATTTTTTGTATATGTTAGTATAAGTCAACTTCAGAGTTTTGACTAAGACAACACAGTTTTCAATGTCTTGTTTTTCCAGTTCCGGAGTGTTTTCAATATAGGAAAATACTGCATTGAAGGCAGAATTGACTTTGTCAATCATTCAATAGTAAGGGGTGGCAATGACACAATTAAGAACTTGCCAATCTTCAGGGCAAGGTAGATCAAGACAAGGAGCTTCTTCCTCAAATTAAGTGGCTGACATTGGGGGAAATTGAGAACCAATCTTCAGGAGGAAAAGATGGAGGAGTGGCCTCTTGTTCAGGCCAGGTAACTTCAGTCTTGACAGCAGGAGAGAAGGAAGCATTAGGCATCACGGCCCAGAAGGGATCTTCTTCTAGACCCAGGATGGTAATTTTGATGCAAGGAGTTGAAGGCATCACATTGTAAGGAGTGTTAGGGACATTCTAATTAGGAAAAGAAGGAAAAAAAATTTGTTAGCAAAATTTTTTTTAAGAAGAGAAAATAAAGGGAAGAGTGACTTACTGTGTGGATTGACTCTTCAGAGAAGAGTGAATGATGCATCATATTTGACGCAGTTCTCGGAGTTGGAGAGAAATGAGTTTTTTTGCCTCTCTTAGGAGCAGGGCACTTGATGGTCAGCTTACTCATTAGATTTGATGTTGATGCATTCAGATAAATGGAAGTAGTAGCAGTTATATGAGCAGAAATGGTAGGAGGACCATTGAGACTACATTTCTTTATGTGAATTTTGCAGAAGTCACAAGACTATCAAAAAGGGGAGAAAAATTTATTAGTGTTGAATATTTAGGAAGGAAAAGGGAGAAAAATGGAAGTTACAGTGAAGAAGCCGTTACCACAGCAAGCTTTGGAAAAGTAAAATGGAGTAATGCCATTTTCAGTACAATGCTGACAATGCTCTGCTCCAGTCAGAACAAATTTGACAATAGGGGTAGTGGAAACACAAGCTTTTTGTGTGTCCAGAAATCAACAGATGGTGTGGATGATATCAATGTTTGTGTTCATGTTGAGAAAAGGATAGTTGAAGAAGATGAAGGGAAACTAGTAATAGAAGAGACTAGAAGTTGAAGGAAGAGAAGAAGGAAGAATGAGGAAAAAGTGCAAGATATGCACCTGGTTTTATAGTGCCTGGGGACATTCAAAAGTAGAGGGAGACTGTGGTACACATCTTTCAGTAACACAGCAAATGTCTTAGTTAGCAGGAAGTGCAAAAAAGGGGTTGTCAGGTTGGATGTTTACAGAAGCACAAAAAAGGGTTTTTAAAAAGCACAGATAAAATAAACTCTATGTGCACAGTTTTTTTGTGTACTATGGATTTATGAGCCATGGCCAGAAAAAGGTCAGGGGGAAGTACATAATATGGACTATAGGACAAGAAAATATGGTATGTACTTGCTAGAGTCATGGGCAGCACTAGACGCATACTACGGAGTTAAGTAAAAGCAACAACTGATGGCATAAAAAAATCACACCTAGATAAGGATTATGCCTTTTAGGTAAAGCAGTGCTCACCCATCAAGATAAAAAACATGTCAAAGAAAGAAGGTAGCGCTAGAAGAACAAATAGGTTGCAAGTAGCACTCAAAGAAAGGAGTAGCAAGTAATATTTGAGATAGGGAAGTCATTTTCTTAGTGTGGGTGGTTTCACTATTAGCAGGGACTCATGTGGTGAGTGTGGGTTATACAATAGGTACAAAGGCGGTGCAGTACCTATTATTAAGTCAGTAATCTCAGGAAACATAGGGTATGTACAGGAGAGTGGAGACTCAGGTGCTAACAGTAGCTCTTGTCTAGATATTTCAGGTATTATTAGTACCAAGACTTACTCTAAAAATTGTACATAGACTAATGAGATATTTAGATACCATTTGATATTCTTATATATCACTATACTTATGTCAGAAAACAAGTAGGGGTAGGGTGCTGAACATACAGGTGTATATAAACAGCACACATCTTTTAGAAAGAGAGAGGGGAGACCTGTGTACAGACTACAGTATAGAGTGTAATAGATAAAACATAAAATAGATATATTTTATTTTTTTTGTACATAGCAGGTGTGCATACCAGAAGTAGCTCTGTAGAGTTATTTTATTGCTACAGAAAGGATAGTGTTGAATAGAGCACTTCAAGAGGGAGTGACTAAGGATACTAGCACTTAGTGTGAATAAATTTATCCAACAGGCTGATTGCTTAAATTAAAATATATATTTCCCTTTTTCTTGAAAAAAATCTCTACAAGTTTACTCTATTTTCTTCTCCAAAAGAGTTAGATAACCGTACTTATAATATGTGCTTCCACTGTCTTTAAAATTAGATTGGCAGGCACTTCTTTTTAAATAGTTTTATTTTTGGAAAGAAGAAACAACCCATCTTGTACTGTGTCTATAGTTTAGTATTATAGAACTGTTTCTTTCTACAACATGAGTCTGGTAAGCTATAGCATATCTCTTAATAATTAAGTGAGCTTTTCTTTTCTTTTGTTAATATTCCTTTTCACTACAGGTAAATTTGAAGTTGCACAAGGTACTCTCAACTTTCAGAAGAAACAATATGAGCTCTCTTTACAAAGGGACGATGGGGCACAAGACCTGGAGGAGAACAAATTCAAGCTTTATTTACAGAGGGATGGGAGGGTACAAGACTTGGAGGAGAAGAAATTTGAGATTTATTTACAGGGAGATGGGAGGGTACAAGACTTGGAGGAGAAGAAATTTGAGCTTTCTTTAAAGAGGGATGAGAGGGCACATGACTTGGAGGAGAAGAAATTCAAGATAAAGAAAGAGGAGAAGGCTCTTGAGTACAATTTACTATTGGATCAAATGAAGCTCAAGTATCAACTTGAAGATGGTTCAAAAAAGAAAGATTTCTTGAAAGAATGTGTTAAAGCTAATAAATCTATTGATGAAATTGAATTCTTAATGAAAATTGTTGATAACTAGTTTTTTTATTTCTTTCATATTTTATTCCAAATTTTTTAGAAAGTTTCTTGATAGAATGCATTAAAGTTAATAAATCTGTTGAGAAAATTGACTGCTTAATGAAAATATTTGATGACTAGTTTTTTTTATTTTTTTGTTCATATTTCATTCCAAATTTATTTCAAGTCAAAAAATTTACTCATTTTATTTTAAAATTTGGCAATAACCCCCCCTTAAATTTACTCTGGGAGGGGGTAAGTATTAACAAATTTTCATTTTATTTCATAAATAATTAAGCAAATCAATTAAAAAAGATTATCAACCTGGTAAAGGAATCCTAAATACTATCTTTCAATGATTTCATGAGCATATTCAAAGAAAACATATGACAAGAATGATATTATGAACTCATTCATAGAATATAATTGAATGAACACCTTTATACAGCACAAGGGCTCAATGGTACAATACTTTATTTGATTTATTATCTTTAATAGCTGATAAATTGAAAAATTAATAAATAAAAAAAATTGGAAATCCTTCAATTACCATATTTAGAACCCCCTCCCTAATGTTTTGGTAGCCATTGACCCTTCATGCCTTACCTTACTTAACTGGTTTATCAAACTTTTTTGATCTTAAAAGAACATCCAAAGTGAGTAAACTTTTTATAAGATTCCAATCCAGGTGGTGCATTAGTAGTTTAATTATTATCTCTTGAAGAATTCCAAATATCTTCCATAATCCTGTTTCCTAAACCAAAGTCCATGATACATTTATGATCTGGAAAGTATAGTCCATGACCATTGATTTTAGCAGGTGAAGGGATGAGTATTCCAGTAATAGGATCAATATAAAATAAAAGGCCATAAGTAAGCATATTAGAGTCATATTTGTCTACATGAATCTGATTAAAGAATCTTCCATAGGTTATGATCACATTAGAAGAAAAGATATAATTGTTACTGAGTTACACCCATTCCATATCTTTCCAATTGGGAAGTCCAGCTTTCTTAGCCAGTTTATGATTATATTTGAATTCCTGAATACATACACCACGCAATATGGGGGGTGGACTTGCTAGCAAGTCCGCAACTTGAAGCCAGATGGAAATCAGATGGAACTCAGACTGAAGTAATACTGAACTTTCACTTGAAGTATCACACAAATAATAATGGATCTATATTGAAAAAATAGTGAAAGTGTGAGGATAACTGAATGGAAGCCAGAAAAAATCATTCCATGAGTCTACTCAATGCAAAGTATTTTTTGAAGCAACTTATTTAGATAATACTTTATTAAATTAAGTTGATCAATAAAAATTGATTGACAATATTGCAATTCTTAAATACAATAATTTTATTAAAAAATTTCAGATTACATATAAAAAAAATCAGTGACTTTTTCTATTACTTACAACTGTTTTTACAGAATTGAAAACTATGTTTCAGCTAATATTTTTATGGAAGTGAATTCTGTTCTTCGCCCAAAGAACAGAGTTCATCCTCCTATTTTCACACTCTGTTTGCACCAATCTCCATCCCTTTCAATTCTATCAACACATGCTTGTCTTCCCTCCCCATGCCTTTTGCTATCCTCCCAGCCACATTGTATGCCATCCTCTTTTGATACCCATTTCACCCCACTCAACCTCTCCCAGACCCTTTTCTTCATTTAAAATGCCTTGGAACCCTTAATCTTCCCTTCCAACTCTTTCCCAACCTTTTCGCTACCCCATATACCCTTCCTCACCCCTCTCTCCAGCCTTTCCAACACTTGTAGCCCCATTCGTGTTCACATGAGCTTCAAGGTATGTTCAAAGTAAATTCAATACTTATTCATGATGGTTTCATCACTTCCTCAATGTGTGCTCAAAAAGATATGAATTAGGGTTCAAGGTTGCGGACTTGCTAGCAAGTCCGCCCCTCATATTGCATGGTGATAATTGTTTTAATTTATTGGCCAAAAAATAATTGAATGATCATAATATTTTCCATCTTTCTAAATCTTCCTTCATTTCTTGATCACTGAGATTCTGGAGTAAAGAATAAATACCTGGAGAGAAAAGTAAGAAGATAGGTTTTCCTAAATATTTATGATAATAAAGACTTACCAATTAAGGAACCCTTTTCATAGCCAGGTCTCCAACCAAGCACTATCATAATTCCTCCACTCTTCTTTTTATTTTGTAAAGGTTTTCAAACTAATTCCATCTGATATAAAGTAATAATGACATCTGATAATTTATTCAACATCTCATCTTGAATACCATTGAATTAATGAACCTGTATAGTGAATTGAGGTTTATGTCCATTACTAATAATAGCAGCCACAATTTCCTTTCCACTATCAGTTAAGTACTTAATATTTTCTGGTAATGAATTGGGATATTCTTTTTTTTACATATTGTAGTTTTGAAGTAATACAGATTTTCTAAAGAACCAAAGAAGGCTTTAAAAATTGTTTCTTTTGAATTAAAATTTGTTTTTGATAAGATTTTCTCTTCTTATTAGAAATTTTAGGCTTCACTTCTGAAAAAGATTTTGAAGAGGATGAAAGTGGTGATAATGACAAGAGTGACGAGAGTGATGATAATGATGAGAGTGATGATAATGATGAGAGTGATGATAGTGATGTGAGTGAAAAGAGTGATGAGAGTGATGAGAGTGATGAGGAATTTGACATTATTCCAGACATTTTGTTGATATTTTTGAATCTATTTTTTTTGAAATATAAAAAAATAAAAAATAACAAATAACAAAAAAAATAAGAGAGAAAAATTAATAATTAAATTTCAATTTCTTTCTACCTTAAACCCTCAATTTCCCCTTTTGTATGTCCTCAATACCCCCCTATTATCCTTTTTTTGGTCTCCTCAATCCCTATTTTTGTCCCCTTTGGTGTCCTCAATAACCCCACTCTTGTCCCCTTTGGTATCCTCAAAACTACCCCACTTTTTCCCCCTTTGATGTCCTCCAGATCCCACATTTTCCCCCTTTTGTATCTGCAACACCCCTCCCTACCTCCCCCCCTATCCCAGCCCCTTATTGTTTCCCCTCTCCCCCCTTCTTTACTTAGAAAATCACTAACAATTTGTTAGGCTAATGAATGATTGACCCAATTTTTCATTAACTTAGTGATTAATTAGAAAAATGCTAAGTAAAGAAGGGGGGGCAGGAGGAGAGGTGAGGGAGGAGGGAAGGTGGGGTAGCAGTGATAAGGGGGAAGGGGGGAGAGTGAAAGCAATAAGGGGCTGGGATAGGGGGGAAGGGGGGTTTTGAGGATATGAAAGGGAGTAAAAAGGACGTGTCTGAAGACACTTAAGGAAATAAAAGGGGGGTGTTGCAGATAAAAAAGGGGAAATGGGGGGATTAAGGAGGCCAAGGAGGTGGAAAAGGGGAGAATGAGGATACCAAGGAGGGAGAAATTTGGGATGAAGACCAAGCCTAGGAGAGATAAAGAGGGGATGAAGGAGAAAAAAAAGAGAAAAGAGGGAGAGATAGAACAAAAACAAAGTGTTAATTTAACCTTGAAAACCAAAAAAAGAACAACTTACAAGAAAAAAAACAGAAAAAAAAATAATAAGCAATCAAAAAATTAAAATTTGAATAAAAAGACTTAACTGGAGAGATGAGATGATAAAATAAGTGAAACTTAATTTTTGAGGGATTTTTGAGGAGAGGAGGAAATTGATATGAGGGATGAATGAAAAAAACAGTGAAAAATTAGGTGATTGCTGAAAATATGCGCTTTTATGTTGAGCTGGTGAATGAAAACAAATCAGACATCCAAAAAAGAGATATTTACTGTAAATTCAAACCAAAAAAATGAATATGCAAAAAAAACACCAACCCAAGTGAATAAAGCAGACAAGTTGAATATTTGGAGAGTATGAAAAAAAAATTAAAAGTGTTGTGTTTCAAAATGTTGGAGGGTGATTGATATAATGATAGAGTGTATGCCAGTGGAAAGAATATTTTGTGATTCAAGGGAGGGAAGAGCCAGTGCTGGTTCACAATACTCTTCTTCATAAAGATCATTCCACTCATTCTTTAAATCAGCTAGGATATTGTGGAGTATAACATAAGTCATGATCCAATAATTTGCAGTTTTTGATCTCCGTTGTTTCTTTGAAATTGGATTCTGAGTTCCAGAAGACTAGAAAATCTTCCCTTATAGATACGGACAGCATGTTTAATCTGTACTCTTGATTGGGAAAGGTGATAATTAAATGTTGTTTTGGGGTCATTTTCTGAAATTTCACCTTGGAAAGCAGGTATAATGTACTCTACACTTGGATATGCTGAGTCTGAAAGGAGGTACTGAGATTTGTCAAAGTATGATTCAGGACTTTGAGAAATTCTCATTCTTTGGAAGATGGAAGAGTCATGAAATGAGCCATGGCAGCCACTATGAAAAGAAATAAACTTTTTGTTGATGTCATAGAGAAGTTGAATGGCAAAAGAGTATCTACAAAGAAGATAAAATGTTAGTTTATGAAAGATGTGTAATTGAAGAACATTTTGAAGAAAACCTTTTTTTCAACCAAAATAATGGTTGCCATCATGAGCAGGCTTTTGACTCAAAGGTATAGTTGTGCCATCAACAAAACCTACACATGCAGGGAAAACTTTGGCTTGCATTACTTGAGAGGATTCATGTCACTGTTGTGGAGTTGGCCAAGCAAGTGTTTTGAGACTTGAGGGAAAGAATAGCAATCATACAGTGCTTGGTGTATAATATCACCATACCATATCCTATGGTAAAAATATTATCTAAATGCCTTACAGCAGCACTTTTTCCATTTGAACCAAAGCGACATAGTGCAACAGCAAGTTAAAAGGCAGGATTACGCTGGTTTTTATGGGAATTATTATGGAAGATACCATGATCAGAGATGAGTTGAGAAAGTTTGAAAAAAGAAGCAGGAGAAGTAAAAAAAAGGTGAGTGAAGTTTAAATGAGGAATTTCAAGAATTGAGGCAAGATCATATCTGTGATCATGATAAAGATTTGGCCCCCTTGGGATTAAGTAACACTTTTTGGAAAGAAAAGACATATAAGCAAAAGTGCCTTCCAAACCAGAGTCAGAATCAGAGTTGGTGGCTGAAGCTTAATTGATAGCATTCACAGCTGAGTGAAGTTGCTTCTTAGTAGAGAGGTGCTTCATTATTGTTTTTAGAAGGTTTAGGTGATGAGTGGGAAGTGGGAATTTGACACCAAATGAGCATGTGAGGTGTGTAGATAGAAAATAATGCTATGTGTTCACCACCAAATTCAAGTAGCATAGAGTGAAGAGACACATTAAGATGGCATCTGCAAATATATGTCATGTGAATTTCTCACAAATCAATCATGGATGTGATGAGTTTGGGATCAGGAATTAGGAGCAAAAATTGGGGTATAAGAGGTGGGATAATGAATTATTGTGAAACCCTTATCCACTAGCCCTGGGGCTAGTGGATAAGAATTATCTGCAATTAATAATAGGGGGTATCACCAGGTCAAAAGTTAGAAAACTTGCAGTCAAGTGGTTATTTAGTACCTGTGGTCTAACCTGAGTCAAACCTGTGTTGGAACTTTGGTGGGACAATTTTTCATAATGACACATAGCTCATAGCTGAATCATTAGGACTAATTTGAATTCTTTATATAGTGCTTTTTGCATAATTTCCAACAGGCAATAGATCATACTTTGGTGTCTAAAAGGCATATATTGAATTCATAATGGATATTACAAAGGTGATTAATAGGCACCAGCTATACTACTTAATGACATTATACAGACAGTATCAGATAAAACACCACCAAAGCCACTTAGATTGAGAGCTCTTGAATCATGTCCAATAATATCTTTATGAGTAATAATAACATTTTTAGACCATCTATTGTAGCACCAAAATACTTTGAAACCTGATTTTGAAAAAGGATTTTCAGTTTGAGTTTCAACAGCATCACACAATCGAACTATAATAATGATTATATCTGGGGAATTTAGTGAATTCCCCATTTACAAAAAAACTCTGTTCTTATTTCAATTTTATAATATAATCTTATTATTCCCATTACCTTGATGTTTTGATTATGGTGAGAAGCCTTACCACCAAGTCTTTAGTATTGAAGATGATTAATTTTAGATTGAAGAGATTGTAAAGCACCACTGTATTTATCTTTTTTGAAGATATTGAAAAATGACTTTTTCCATCAATCTTGTTTAAATATCTCAGCCATACATCATGTTATTCACAGAATAAATTAAAAATTAATTATGAAGTCTTTTTTTTTCTATATTTAAAATATCATTCATTTTTTTTACAAATAGATTGTCATTCCACTCAAGAAAAGATTAAAGCTTCCCTTTCCAGATAAACATTTTCATAAAAATTTTTAAAATTTTATCTAAAGTCCAAAAAAAAATGTAAAGTAAAATGGGTTATATAAAGAACTTTAGAAAACATACTTTTTTTCTTATTGTGTGAAATAGATAATCACCTTCAATTGGTATGCTCATGAGCCTAAGCTACTGATTATGGTTCTGGTCCAAATTTTTACAGAACTTTAGGAAAATTTTGGGATAAGTTAACATTAGGCTTGATATCAACTTTTTGTCAAAATTGTTTAAGACATTTCATATAATCCTTCAAATAATTATGAAGAGATATAATTTTATCTTCATTGAATTCAAAGGAAGTAAAAAGGTTGATTATTGATACCAAAAGCGAAAGAAAGTTTATCGACTTCTTCTCTTGACTTTCAAAGCTCTATTTATTCCAAACTGTGAAAAAAGCAACCCTATAATAAATTTTGTTTAATAACAGCCATTCTACTGCCTTGAGACTTTTTCCAGTCTCCCCTACATGGTGTGGAGTGTAAATTAGCCATGAGGGAATAAGTGTATGGCAAATAAGATTTTGAAAAATCTTTAATTCAGCAGGCCTTAGACTTAAATCAGAGTTTAAATAATTTGGGGTCTCAGATGATCCCAATTTGATTTTAGCTCTAAAATGGGCAGACATTTTCTGAAGTATGGACTCTAAAGAAGATATCTATTAGAGAAAAATGTATCTAATTATGAGTAAGCTTATTTAATTGGACTATCCACATCAGAAATTGATTTTTATTTATCTGTTCTTGCTCTAAAACCCAGTGGATTAGCACTGCTTGATATCCCAACCAATTTTTGAGCTTCTTTTGCCTTCTCTCAAGCACTTTTTTCAAAAGATAGTTTTTGCTTGAGTTTTTTTCTCAGTGGTGGTATCACTTTAAAAACTGTAGTTACTGTTTTTCTAATTTTACTTGAGTCATGAGACAAAGAATTTGTGGTGAAAGATGGTATTTTTGAATTTTTATTTTTAGCCTTTCCGTGCATTTGAATTCTGCATTTGATTGTGAACCTTTCTATTTCTCTGTATTTTTGTTTAGTAGCTTTTGTTGATGTAATTTTGTTTTCTATTGTTCTGAATGGTATATTTTGACATATAATTAAGCCTCTTCTTGTTGCTTTCATTTTACCTATCCAAATATTTTTCTCTCTATTATCTTTATCCCTTCCATTGCTCCACCCTTTCCACTGCTTCCCCCTTGGCTTCATCTAACAGTTTTTTCTCACTGTGTGGGGAGAATTGAGTTTTTCTCCATACTCTTTCCATTTATTTTATGTTTATTCTCTACTTATTCTTTTAAATCTAATCACAGAAACTCATAACTGTGCTCCTTATATTTTTAGAACATGCTTTGTTGTAGTTACTTGTTGTTGCAACGCTCACAGTTGCTGATTTACCTGTGTTTAGGTATGTTTTTTTAATGATATCCAAATATTTTTCTCTCTATTCTCTTTAGCCATTCCATTACTCCCTGTTGTCCACTGCTTCTCCCTTAGCTTCATATGAAAGTTGTGGGTAGAATATAATCTTTTTTCCAGTTTTATCACATGAATTTCTGTAGTTATTTTTTTAAGATGAAAAGTTGCTGATTGACCTGTTTTTTGCCTTCCTTTGTTCTAAAACCTCATCATTGATAATTTTTATAGGATAATAAGCTCTGATTAGAAATAAGGAATCAGGGGAGAGAGAAGATAGTTAATTATTTTAATTGAATATATCTTTTACAGCACAGCACAAATGAATTTATAGTTTATAGTCAGGCAGAAGAATAGCTATGCTGAATAGTGATTCAAGTACTTGGGAGAAATTGACTAGGAAATGAGAAAGATAGGAAATCGATTTTTTTTATTTTTTGGGGATAATTGTTATCCTTTTGGGGTAATAATGTATCATCAACCCATATAGACGGTGAATCCTACCCAGGAAGCAGACCCCCAGCAGGATCAACTAATAATTATTAGACTGGTGGGCCATTTAGGTCATGAAAGATGTTAAAATAAGATGGAAAAGTTTACCAATGCTAATATGAGGTGAATGTGCCCTAGCCCTGATAGTGTGTTTTTTGTGAGAGAGATAAAGTGAAACAGGTTTCTCCATCAAAACTGGGGAGCTTATGATTTCACATATGTGAGATTGAAGAAATCCAATGCAGATGAGAAAGGAATTATAAGATTATTCCATCTTGGAAAGAAATAAAGTTCAACAGTAAAGAGAATAATTTATGAAGAAAAAAGTATTTATACAAGAATAGAAACATTTCATTTCCAAGTAAGTCACATAATCTAAATTATCGCTGGATTTCTCATAGTGAGTAAAGCTTTGTTGAACACTGTAGGTCAAGATAAACTATCAGAACATATTTCAGCAAGATATATTAACTGAAATAAGTTTTTCAAATATATTAAAGTTACAAGATATCCAAATTAACAACTTAAATTTTTAAATATTGATGAATGGTTTATTCATGTAAAATTTGAGCTCCACTAGTCAACAATATTAGTAAAATATTTCTGCAAAATTTGAACCATAGATTTTGAGAAATTATAATGCAAGAAAATACTTAATCTTCCACTGTTACAAGAGAAAAACCAGCCTTTGGAATGAGGAAATCTGCTTATGGACACAGAAATATAAGAAATTCTAGTTCCATGCTGCTGATAGGTAGTATGACCATAAATATGCAGGAAAAAAGGAGCCTGAATTATGCCCTTAATTTTTAATTCATGTTTTGAAACTTTTCACAAAAATAAGTTAAAATTATGGTGGATCACAGCTAACTTATATATAAAATCCATTATCACGCATGCTTTGTATTTTTAGATGTTTGGTTTTGAAAAGCCGCAGCACAGCTTCAACAGCTTATGGTCAAAATAATATTAATAAATTGAATAGCACAAGTATATCTAATAAAATAATCTATCTTTAATACAAAATACAAAATTATAATTATTCCCTGTATTTTTCTCAAAAACATTCCAAAATTTAAAACCAGATTTCAACTCATTCATTTTGATTTCCTGTAAAAATAACACAATACAAAAAAATATTCAACTGTATATACTTACAAACCACTTCAGCAACTAAAAGGGATGTAGAGTTGTTCACTGGGGTGCACCACCCAGCCCCTATGCAGACAGCCACTGTGACTTACAAAAGCATTTCCAAGTGACACCTAGTTCATTCAAATTTTCTACTCTTACTTAGCTTATTTTTATCATTTACTATGAAGTTTTTCATAAACTTATGTACTTAAATAAATCATCTGAAATTTTCAACAAAAGTTTAGCTTTAATTCACCACATCTCACAAACAAGACAAAATTTATTCAATATAAATCTAGAAAGTGCTAGTATATGGAAAATAAACTGAAATATATCTAAATAAAAGTTACAAAATATGATCCCAATTTTATTGGCAAATAAATTATTCTAATAGTATATCACAACATGAGAAAACATGTCACCTCATATTTGGATATTTGCACATCCACTCTACTTACTCTACTAAGTGAAATGACAAGCAAACATTTTGCTTCTTACTATTTAAAGAAAAATGAAAATTTAATGCCTTTTAAATAGGTAAAATGAGGCAACATGGTGTTTTATGACATGCAGACATAACTATATAACTCAACTGATGTATAATCTCAATTTAAAATAAGTATCTGTCAATTACAATGATGAGACAAAATTTTGGGAACTGTAAATTTAAATGAGATGCAATATTTTTAGAAAGAAAGTGTAGATATTTTTCAACTGAAATAGAACTGAATTTGGAAATATATTTCTCTATGCACTGCCTTTGAAGAAAATTAAATGTTTTAGCTACATTAGTAAATACATTACCCAGTTCAGTGCATTACTTACACTTACTGACACAAGGTTCTTATGATACAAGAGGTAATATTTTACCTCAAATATTGGATATAATTTTACTTCATACTAAATCTGAAATGCAGGAAAAATTGTGGTGACATATGGCCCCATTTTTCCCCACATGTGTTCAGCAAAAAGCTCAAATCCAAAAAAAAATCATTTTTCTATGTTGGCACACAGAACTACATACAAAGTATACACCATATCCCAATTACATGAGGCAAAGAATTTCCTCATGTCATCAGAAAATGTTGCAGCTGCATTAGGATGAGGCAACAATTTGCCTCATCTTATGCTTTGTGGAAAGTCATATGAGAAAGGGGTAGGGAAGTTGCCTACATGCATACATGAGGCGACATGTCGCCTCATGTATGCATGCAAGCCACTTGCTTTCTGTTTCACTTCTGCATGTTTTTGAGATCAAGGGTATATTGCATACATGAGGAGACATGTCGCCTAATGTATGCATGCAAGCAACTTGCTTGCTTTTTTACTTCTGCATGGTTTTAAACTTAAGGATATATTGCATACATGAGGCGACATGTCGCCTCATGTATGCAATAACAAGAGCACTGATAAAAAATAGTGCAATAGATTTTTTTATAAGCACTCTTGTTATTGCATACATGAGGTGACATGTCACCTCATATATTCAATAAAGTTCTTTGAACTTCTTCATTAAGGTGAGAAATGCATTGGTGAATGCCTACCATACCAAAGAAAATCCACATCATGCAACTTGTTTACATGCATACATGAGGCAACATGTCGCCTCATGTATGCATGTAAACAAGTCACATTCTGGGGAACTCACTTGGTATGGTAGGCATGCACAAGTGCATTTCTTACCTATATAAGTTAAACTTCAAAAAAAAAATTGCATACATGACGCGACATGTCGCCTCATGTATGCATGTAAAAAGGTTCCATGATGTGTATTTTCTTTGCTATGGTAGGTATGCACCAATGCATTGCTCACCTAAATGAAGGATTTCAAAGAATGTTATTGCATACATGAGGAGACATGTCGCCTCATGTATGCAATATATCCTTAAGTTTAAAACCATGCAGAAGTAAAACAAAAGGAAAGTTGCTTGCATGCATACATGATGCGACATGTTGCCTCATGTATGCAATATATCCTGAAGTTCAAAAACATACAGAGGTAAAAAAGCAAGCAAGTTGCTTGCATGCATATATGAGGCGACATGTTGCTTCATGTATGCAATATACCCTTGATTTCAAAAACATGCAGAAGTGAAACAGAAAGCAAGTGGCTTGCATGCATACATGAGGCGACATGTTGCCTCATGTATGCAATATATCCTCAAGGTTAAAACCATACAGAGGTAAAAAATCAAGCAAGTTTCTAACAAGCATAGTGAAAGTTCAAATTTATAAAAGAAGTCAGGTAAGCATCTTGATTTTATTACTTTAAATAAGTTATTATAAATTAAAATCACATCTTTATACTTTCCTGATTAAAAAATTAACATGGCTTCATCAATTTTTGTCCCTGAAATGGCTGAATAATTTGAATATGTCTTTATTCACTCTGATACTGAGGAAATACAAGATGAGAGTAGATTCTAGCTTTCAAATTCATAGCTAATTTATTTTATGGTTTGATTTTCAAATGGACTTGACAGAGTGTTTATTTCTAAATCCTGTTCAAATTATAAATCTCAAACCTCTGGGGAAGCTATCAGGAAAAGTTTTTTTTGAAATTTCAAGTTCAGTCAACTTCTAGTAATAGGTGTTCAGCATGTTTCAGGCCCCAGATGATTTCCTATAGATGATATTTTTGAAGAATTGTTTCTTGGGGAGCTTCCAATAGCCTTTTTATACTAAGCAAACTATAATGATTTGTCTGTGGTGGAGAAGTCCCTTTTTGATACTGAGACAAAGGTCAAGTTGGAAGATTTAGCAACTGTTATTAAATTTTACTGTTGTAAAAGTCAAGCCAGTTTGAAATAAGAAAAGATTAAAATGTTACAGAAAATAAATTTTCTGATTTATTTATACTAACTGAAGCAATACTGTGTCTGGCAAAAAAAGATTCTAATATATATCCTAATTTTTCATCATAGCATAGAGGATGCATGTAATCCCTTTTATATACTCTATATTTATTTTCCTTAAGTTTCTAAAATTACCTCTAAGCTAAAAAAACTTATTATATAGTAGAAATAAAATCAAATTTAGTACTATAAGGGGTTTGATTCACTATTAATTTTTGGTTAAAGTATTATATTTTCTCAACTAATTATACCTTTATCTGCTCTGTTATAGTTTTTACAACCTCTTATTTTATCAACATAGGGAAAAAACTCACCTGATAAAATCATCTAAATTATTTTTTAATATGGTGCAGTAAATTCCAGAAGCTATTATGAAACTTTATAAATTACAGGTTTGAGTGTAATCTAAGTAAGTGCATTATTTTGTTTATATTTTTTTAAAAAAACTTGAAAGTATAAGTCAATTTTTAATTTGTGATTTCAACTCTTCTAGAATCACAAATTCACCAAGTCATTTTAAAAATTTCACATTGTCTGTGAGATTTCACTTTTCAAATATGGTAAAATTAAGGATATATATATGAGTTCATGTAAAAAATTTTCAATGAGTGAAATTAACCCACATTTACCTAACAAAAAAGGGGTATGCAACTTTGCAATGTGCTTTCATTGATGCTTGTTCTGGTAAAGTCTACAATGCTAACCTACAGAAAGAAAATTATGACAAGTTATTTCATGGGCCTGGAATAAATGGTGCAAGAGTAGTTATCATGGATGACTTATTTCCAGGAAAAAAAGGTAATATAACACTGAGACACAATTTTCGGAAGCCACTCAAGATCAAATAAGATAGAACGTTTTAACAATAAGCAGTGCAATAAACTTTCTCTAATTTTCTATTTGGTACAGAGACACTCAGAGTTTTGGTCTGTCTTGTAAGTAATTTAAGCACTGAAATTCATTCAAAGGTTACTTCTGATGTTACTTTAAGATACCTGAAAAACCACTTGACTGCAAGTCGTCTAACTTTTGACCTGGTGTATCAATGTTCAGGGATCCCCAATTAGGGATCAGTAATTTTTTTTCCCGGGATCAGACATTATTAATTGCGGAAGATTCTTATCTACTAGCCCCTGGGCTACTGGAAAAGGAATCCACGATAATGCATTATCCTGCCTCTTATACCCCAATTTCCATTCCTAATTCCTGATCCCAAACTCATCACATCCAAGATGGATTTTTAAGAAAGTCACATGACATATAATTTCTGATTCCATCCTTAAGTCTCTCCTCACTCTTTGCTACTTAATTTTGGTGGCGAAAACTTAAGTTTTTTTTCTATCTACACACCCCAACTGCACATTTGGTGGTGAATTCCCACTTCCCACTGACCTCATTTTTTATCATTTTTTGCCCATCTGTTTAGTGAATTTATGCTACTTTATTCACCACCTCCACCTCCTCCTCTTTGCCACCACCATCTCCTCCTCCTCCTCCTCCTTGCCACCACCTCGTCGCCACCTCCACCACCTCCTCTTCGCCACCACCACCTCCTCCTCCACCCCCTCCACCTATTTTCCACCACCACCACTACCTCCACATCCATCTCCTCTGCCTCCTTTTCCTTGCCACCACCTCCACCTTCACCTCCTCTTCTCCACCACCAACACCTCCTCCTCCTCCGCCTCCTTGCCACCACCTCCACCTCCTCTTTGCCACCACCAACACCGCCTCCTCCACTCTCCTTGCCACCACCACCACCTCCACCTCCTTGCCACCACCACCACCACCTCCTCCTCTTTGCCACCACCTCCTCCTCCACCTCCTCGCCACCACTATCTCCTCCTCCACCTCCTCGCCACCTCTTTGCCACCACCAACACCTCCTCCTCCTCCTCGCCACCTCCAACTCCACCTCCTCTTTTCCACCACCAACACCTCTTCCTCCTCCTCACCACCACCATCTCCTCCTCCTCCACCTCCTTGCCACCACCTTCACCTCCTCCTCTCTGCCACCACCTCCACCTCCACCTCCTTTCCACCACCACCACCACCTCCTCTTCACCACCACCAAAACCTCCTCCTCCTTCTCACCACCACCATCTCCTCCTCCTCCTCCTCCTTGCTACCTCCACCTCCTCATCTTTTCCACCACCACCACCTTCTCCTCCTCCTCCTCCACCTCCTTGCAAACATCACCTCCACCTCCTCTTTGCCTTTGTTAACCATGTCATCCAGCTCAAATGGAAGAGAATTCATGGAAAAGGACAGAACTGTAAGTTCTACACATCAAAGTACCGGGATCCGTAAGTATCAGCAAAGCTTGAGAATTAGTTGTGGTGAATATTCTGGTGGAGTTGGAGTGGCTGTCGGAACTGTGGTCAGAGGAGAGCCAGGTGGAAGCGGACCAGTTACACCAACGTCAAGCAGCTTGTCAGCATCTCATTCCACAATGCATGCCGGCATTGGCGTTGGGCTTCATAATATTTCTCAAAAAACACTTGCTTGACAGTCTCTTTGGGGAAGAAGATCTAGAACACTATACGAAGGTGAGTAAGTAGATTAACAAAAAAAAGCACAATGCACAGAAAAAAATTACATGATCAAGGCCAAAGCAAAAAGACTAGGGATAACTAGAAGCACTGAGAATCACACGTCTGGCCAAGTATATAAAGAGTGATTGATAAAGAAAATTCTGTTTGTTTTTTGTGATTGTCAATAGAACAGACGAGTGTTCCTGCAGAAGTGGCATCCATTGCATCTTACTGTATTCCACCTGCTGAGCCACAACGTCAAATTTCCAAGATATATCCTACTCAACCTGTTAATGTGTCTTGGATAATTTAAATTTTTAATCCACCCCACTCTCAAGTATCTTCATATTCCAAACCGCAGTCTCCTTCAACAGCAACACCAGCAACATCCTCAAGAACAGCAATATCATCCGCAACAACTGCTCATCCTCCTCATCCTCCTGCTCCTGCTCCTTCTTCTCCCTGTAACACACTGTCTGATCTTGGACCATTAAGACATTCCAATCCTGGTTTGGAAGTTTTGGTTCCACCTTTGGGTTTTGCTATGGTTGCACCTGGTGTCTATCGTTCCGGACACCCCAACCACCACAATTTTTCTTTTCTAGATGGTCTTAATCTCACTTTTATAATGTGTGTGAATGCATGAAAATATTGTGTTCATTTCATCTAGTAAATTTGTTATAGCCAATCATCAGTCTGACTCTGAATTTTGTTCTTCTCTGGGGTACCTATTTAAAAAAACATTTTGAACTCAAAGGTATCTCTGTACGGAAGCATATCAAACTCATACACTCAACTGGGCCCAAAATCGAGGACTAAAAATATTTCATTATTGGTAAGTCAGCCTCAATATAGTTGGAAACATAGTAAACTTATTGTCTTATCACCGTTACAGAATTGATAGTAACAAAGATCCAGCTATTCCCTAAAAAGTATGGGGATTAGAGTTGTCATCAAAAATTTTATATTTTTTCATAAATTTTTAATAAATATTTTTTATATATCAATTTCCTCAACTAAAGTAATGGGCCAACAACCTTTGTTTGTATAACAGGTGATCATGATAACATTTATTTGTTTCATGGGGTTTCTCTAGCCTATACCTGTGGAAAGTCCCAAACTTTTGTTTCTAGATTTGATCTGCATTTTGGCTTGAGGAATTTTCATTACTTTAAACTAAGGAAATTGATATATATTAGATATTTATTTAATAATTAATGTAATTTTATTAAATTTAGATGACTTCCACCCCTTAGTTCAATAAAATGCAGGGGGGGGGGTATTGCCAAATTTTCAAATCTGACATTAAATATTGAAGACTTGTAAAAATTTTGGTGATACCCACCCCTTGCTTCAAAAAAATGTAGGGGGGGTATTGCCAAATTTTCAAATTTAACATGTAAAATTTTTGACTTGTAAATATTTTGGTGATACCCATCCCTTACTTTAATAAAATTCAGGGGGGGTATTGCCAAAATTTCTTATAAGACTTGTGAAATTCTTGAATTGTAAGAATTTTGGTGATACCGGTAAAATGCAGGGGGTAGTAAAGCCAAAGTTTCATATAAGACTTTCAAGATTCATGACATGAAAGAATTTTGGTGATACCCACCCCTTACTTCAAAAAAATCCAGGGGTGGGGGATTGTAAAATTTTCAAAGGAGACATGAAAATTTTATTTAAAAAAAGAATATTTAACATTAAAATACAAAAAATCAAGTAATGATTGATAGAGTAATGAAATACAGGAAATTCTTGTAAATTTTATGTACAAATAAATATGAAAAGTTGAAGTGTGAGAGAAATAATACAAACTAGTCATCAAAAAATTTCTTTAAACGTTCAATTTCCTCAACAGATTTATTAGCTTTAACACATTCTATCAAGAAATTATTCTTTTTGGAATTTTCTTCATGATCAAAATTATATTTCATCTGCTCTAATAGGTTTTGAGGTTTGAGTGTTTTCTCCCCTTTTTTTGATTTTTCAATAATTAGAGTTAACTCAAACTTCTTCTCCTCCAAATCTTAGGCCCAATCATCCTTCCGTAAAGAGAGCTTGTACTTCCTCTCTTCCAAATCTTGTAGCCTATCATCCCTCCTTAAAGAGAGCTCATATTTCTTCTTTTCAAAGCTTAGAGTCTCTTTAGCAATTTTCACTTGTTCTAGAGTGCTAATTAAAATTAACATAAAGTAGGAGAAAAGCAGAGTAAAGTAATAAGAGGTATGGTATCACTTACCAGCATCACATTTCACTAAAAATTGTTCCATAGAAAAAAAAGGGGTTTGGTATGAAGTATCACTTTTTTGTCTTCTTTGGGAGTGGAAATTTAGATTACTTGAAGCCCTACGCTTCTTGTTCAAGGTCATATTTTCCTCCTCATCATTGTTGCTACCTTCAGACTCAGTTGATTGAGGATCCTGGGTTTGTTTGTCAGCCTTTTAAGAAATAAAAAAAATAAGTAAATAAAAAAATAGAATTGTTAAGATAAAAGAAAAAAGAAACAGACTTGAGTTAGATTTGGTTGGGTTAAATTGCCAATAGGATCTACAGAAAAGCTATCTATATTGGTCTCATTCAAATGAGGGGAGGCTTGAGTGGAGGAAGAGGATGGGAAAAGATTTGCTTCAACATCATGTTTGGAGATAGGATCTTCTCCATCCAATATGTTTACAGGATTAAAATTGGCTTTCTCTCTAAAAATTGCATCCATTTCTTTAAAGTAAGGACATAAAGATTCAAGTTTATTGTCTATGGATTTGATGCCCTTAGCTATATTGATGTTGGTAACCCCAACACTAGTGGAAGATGAAAGAGCCTTTGCCTTCTTGTATTTGGCTTGGTAATGCTTGAAGCGTTCAGACATCTGTTTAGGCAAAAGATCAATCCTTCCCTTGGTCTTATTCCGTAATTCATTTGCCATTAGAAGATAGCCATTAACTTTTGATGCTGGGGGCCTTCCTACTTTAGTTGCATACTCAGTACCAAAACAAGAATCATAGTTAGATTTGGTTTTCAGCTAGTTGATAAGAATGAGATGATCATCTTTTTTAATTGAATGGTCTTAGATTTCTTGGCTGAGCAGGGGAAAGAGGGAGTAATGGGATTTGAAGAACAACTGGGGGAAGGCTGTCTTTGAGAAGATCTATGATGACAAGGCATGTTGAGATATTTGAAGATGAAAAGGAGAAGAAATAAATAGATGAGATGGGGAGGGGTTTTGAACTGATAGAATGAATAGACAGGATGGAAGTGCGCAGCAAGGTAGGGAGGCTGGCACATCCAGAAAGTTGTCCAAGATGTGGTTATGAAAGATTGAGTATAAAAATGTCAGATAGAGGTGAAAAATGACATGTAAAGTGTCTAATAACGCAATTATTAGCAAAAATAATTGCGGATCCCTGAACATTGATACCCCCTAATGTGTATATTGGACACAGAGGACTGTAAGTAAAAAGTGAAGCACTCGGGCTTCTCAATAATGCTTATCCATGATAAAGAAAGTTGTTCTTTTTGGGGGTGTCAATTAGGAGTTCTTTTTTTCCTAGATTCATTTAAAATAATTGAGTTATTATTGAGATATTATAGATTAGTAAGTGTGGCTGAAGTGTTTATTGCAAATATATGTATTAATTGAATGAATAGTAGTGGCTATTGTTGTGTGAAGTGAGGGTGAAAAAATGGATAAGTAATGAATGAGGCCCATCTGGTTTCAGTAGGTAATGGTTGAGTTGAAAAAAGTGGCATGAGCTTTTGGCAATTACAGAAGCTACTCAAGCAACTTTTCTCATTTTATTATATGACTACAGAATAAATTAGTTACTAGAGTCTGATTGAGCAACAATTGGGGAATATGTTGGTAAAATATGCATACCAAACCACTTTACCAACACAGCTGCGGATTCTCTTATAGTGAAATCACTATGAGGGGGGGTGTTATGTGTAATATAGTAATAGCTTAGTGATTTTTAAGTACATAACATGTATATAGTCTGTGGTGCGGCTGACATGTCTAACTCCACTTTACTCCAGAGGAAACACTGACACTGCTGCCATACTTATGAAAAATGTTTTGGTTGTTAAGTAGCAATGTGTGAAAGTATTGTTATTCCAACAGGTTACATTATGGTTAAAAAAACCAAGATGGAAAAGACTTTTGACCTGTTGGAGGCAAAATAAAAGTTGTTTGAAATGTCTCAAGCCAATAAATGATATATTTCTTGACTGTCAGTTCAAAAAATTGGGTGGAAAAAAGCACAAAATGTCATCAATTCTCTTGTGGTGGTAAGAAACGTTACCCATGTGAGGGTAGGATCATGCATTTTGGTAACAAAAAAAGCTTGTAATATGCAGTTAGCTGCTGAATATCTGTCAAAACAGGGGTGTTTTCTCTTAATCCTCAAATTGATGAAGATATTAAAAAATTCACAGAAAGTAATTCTGTGGATCATGAAGTGGAAGTGAGTGAAAAGGCCAATGAAATACAACAATACCTGAAAAGCTTGCAGGTTTCTCCTCTACAATCCATCCCAAACCAAAAACATGAGTTTAGGTTGCTTTTGGAAGTGAATAAGTGGCAAGAAATCCACAAGCTTTTCTGGTTTAGCAGTAGCAATATCCTGAGAAACTGAAAAATTAGTAGACTTTTGAGGATGAGGAAGAAACAATCAAGTTGGATGTGATGCTTGTTAAAAAATTAGTAGCCAAGATTGAACTTCATTTTGTTTCAAAGTGAATGAGAAGGAGATTATTCACACTACAATAAATGTTTGTTTTATCATAGGGTGCAACAATAGTGCAAAAATTACGCAACCGTTAAGTAAAAAAAATATTTTTGGAACTTAAATGTCTTAAGTAGGTCTTAAGTGCAAAAAACAATTGTTTTGAAACTTCTTTTTTAATTCCTTAAAATCTCACCCAACAAGGGGCATGAAGAATAGGAAGTAGAATAAGACAGTAATTACAAAGTGAGGGGAGACATAACTAACAGAAACTAATGGCAATTTAAAGGTAACACTTTGACCTAATGGCCAATGGGATAAAGGCAGATTGTTAGGGAATCTATGAGTATCTACTAAAAATTTTGCCATGGCATCCATGACAGGCAAGTTAGACAAAAGAGTAGCAGTGGTGAATGACAACTTGTGTTTAGCAACTTCTTTAATAAGAGAGCAATGAATGGTAGAGTGAGCAGGGAAAAAAAGTAAGACATGTTCTGGTGTGTCCTTTGCCCCTGAGGAACAGAGGGTAAAAATTGGTGATTCAACAGCCTTGAAACAAAAAAGGTAGTTTTTAAGGGGAGAGTGACCTGAATGGCACTGAGAAAAGACAGTGGCCCTTGGTCAGGAAAGAGAGGAGAGAGATTTGAAAATTTGAGAGGGTGTGAATTTCCCTCTGAGTTTTTTGAGGATATCAGGAGGAGGGGTCTGATGGAGAAGAGAAGAGTGATACAATTTTAAGAAAGATTTTAAAGCAGAAACAGAAGGAGGGGGAGGAGCAAATGAAAAGCAAGACTCAGCCTGAGGGGTCAGTGGATGAGTGCCATTAGCCAGAGAATTGACTGTCTCATTTTCATGGGACTCCTGAATGGCCTGGGCACCATTGCAATTTCATTCTTAAATTGGGGTTGAGTTCAAGGATTTGGATGGCTGTGTGCACAATAGCACTGTATACTGAAACATTGGGGTAAGGCAATGACAATGAAGACAGTCTTCTAATAACTGCTTGATTATCTGTGAGGATTGTGGTTGAAGGAAGGATGCTATAGAAGGGATTAGTCAAGAAGATCCTGAGCCCTAGAAGAATACCCACTAATTCAGCTTCAAAAACTGAGTACAGGGAGGCATCACAGAGTCAAGCTACCAGGGGGAGAGGGAGGCCTGGATCAAAGGCAGCAGAGAAAACACCCTCCTTGGATCTTGAGCCATCAGTCTAAATGAAATGTGAAGGGAGTGGGTGAGATGAGAAGGAGTTTAAAGCTTTCTCAAGGGCCTTTTCCTTGGGAATATCATTGATCATCTCAAACAGAGGAGGGGCCCAAGGAGGGAAATCCACCACGGAACGGGTGTCCATATTACAGAGAGGAAAGTGAGGAGGGAAAAAACCGGGAGAAGACAATAGATGGAGGGGGTGGAGGTGCAGTTTAGGCGGGGGGGAGGATAGTATTGATCTAGCAAGATTGGCCATAGGGTTGGTTTCATAAGAGTTGCACAACTGTTGCGTAATTGTTGCGCCCCATGGCGAAACAAACATGTGCTGTAGTGTCCATTGGACCAATGCAAGTAGAGCAACGGAAGAGTGGCGTAAGATAATGTTGAAGGAGAGCTGGAGTCCCGAGCGAGACAACAGGATATAGTAGGACGGAAATACCCTTTTCAACGCAAAATTAAATAGCTTCTGGCATAACAATTGTTGTCCCAACACTGGCAGGGAAGTCTAAAGCGGTTGAGATAAAATCAAAAATTTCACAAATTTTTGGACAGGGCAAAAAATTGAGCTGCAGCTTTTTTGACAGCTTCAGTTCATGATACAGCTCTGTAACGGAAGTAATGGGGCGAAATGACAGCGAATGCGGATCCAGTGCTACGAAATAAATTGAAGCTCTCAAGAAAATCTTCCGCTCAAGTTTTTGTCCTGCTAAAAAATTTAAGAACTTTTTCAATTTTGTTTCAATCATTTCAGATTTCCCTGTAGCTGTTTTTTTTCAAAGAAAAAAAACTTGAGCCTTGATATAATTAGCACTATATAACTCTACACATGTGGAAATATGCATTTGAATATTTAATGAAAATGCACTCGACTTGACCATGAAAATTAAACGTACGCTAGGTTAATTTGAGACATTGTAACTGATAGGGTAGGTATTTTTCATTAAACATTGTTTTCAAGCTTAAACAGACGATTTCAGCGTTTTAAATCATACTAAAAAGATTCTTATTATCTTAACTTGTGAAAGTATCTACAATTGATCCTCTAATTTACCGGTTGGATATTTTACTTAGTCGAATATTTAGGTAATTTAACAGTTTTTAAACTACTTGAAAACAGCGGGATATTTCAACAATCAATCTAAAGGCTGACAAGTAAGTTTTAATCCAGCCTAATTCACTACCAATTAAGCCAAAAAGCGCGGTGGATTTCGAATCCAGGGTCAATCCTGCAAGTAATAAGTGATATTTGCATGTGGTGTCTTTAATTCCACATAGATACTTGCCATCTCTCCTCACGTAATCTTAAATGATTCTTCCCTAAGTAAATAATCCTCATGCCTCGTGTTTTTACTCATATTACCCTTTATCTTGCTTCTGTATCTCCAATCATATATTACTACTCCACACAATTGTATTGACTGAATTTTCATTAATGGCTTTGCATCTTCTATTTGGATCAACTGCCCCGACATCCTCTAAGGAATCTTTCCAAATTCGATCCAGCAGAAAGGTAAGTTTATAAAAATTATCCGATGATGTCTGCCTTTTCTTAAAACTTCACTTTGCAGGTGTCTTTAGCAGAAAAAATACCTCTCAATTTCCTGGATCGGGGGTTCACAGCTTGTTCCATTAATTCACCTCGCCCTTCTTTATCTTTAAATTTTTCCGAAATCAAACAAAAGCGAAGTACAAAGGATGGAACTACATGCTTAAAGCGTATATCGAAAACACATCATTCTATTGAGGCCCAGATGGATCCGCAATCCAATCATGATTCACCCAAATCCAATCAATCTCAATCAAGCTATCCACTACTTCCCGATAATATAATTTGTGGAGCTCCAGAGCCGGACAATTGGTCGTTGACGGAGTTGGCAGATAGCTTAACTTGGATCTTGACACCACCTCTTCCTTTAAAATGTCAACCTGTCTCTAAACCTCCCAAAAGGCGCATCGACTTTGCTAGCGCCAGCAATGATTTGGCAAAAAAATCTACATATCCTTTGCTTCCTGAATTTGAAGAGAGTGATTCGAACAACAGAAAATTAGTGTTCTTCAGTATGGTGTGCGATTCTTCTGGCTGCCAAGAGTTTTCATCAAATAATGCAGTAACGTCCAGCCAAAAAGGGCCACATAGACCACATCTCAAAAATAAGGAAGAATACCACATGATGATCGACAAGTTGTTTCACGGCCAGTATCAAAAATATGATGTATCAAGGAAGTCACACCTTCCCTCATTACCCAGCAACTCGACACTTTTCTCTCTTCCTCCAGTTCAGCGCAATCCAGGGGTAGAAGTTTTTCAAGCTTTGGAATCACTTCGAGCACTAAGTCAAGAAAATAACGCGGCTTATGACAGCGATAGTGTCTTTGAGATTAATTCAATCTTGGAAATTTTGGAGTAGGGTATTTAAAAGATAGAAGCTGACTGCAAGATATGATTTTGTGTGCTTGACTCCAGTCATAGTAGCTCAAATAAAAGCATTGGACAATGGACAAATATATCTTGGATTCATATTTTTCTAAGTCACTATGTGCATGATTCTATGAAAATTATTGAAATTTTGTAAAAGGAAGATGAAATGCGGAGTTGTTTAGTTTGACAAATGATGGAATGAAACATGTGAACTGAAACTTAATTTGCAAGAATTCTTGCGATTCAAGTAGAATCCTCTTCACCGCAGAAAACTGCATGTTTTATTGTTATTTTTGTATTATATTTTGCATATATATTTATGATGATTACTGAGAATTTGAAAAAAGGAAGGATTGTGGGTCTGTTTATTTCAAATAGTTATAGAATGAACATTGTAAAATTTAACATATTTTAAAACATAAAACAATAAATTTGGTCCCAGAAAAAACTTACTCACGATTGTCGTGTAAGTTAATACACTTCGAACCAAGTAAGATATCCCTGATGGAGATATCCAGCGCGAGTTAGAGATATTGTAGGGAGGGACATAAGGATAGAAAAATATGTGCGAGAAAAATATGTGTAAGGAAAATATGTGCAAAAAAAATATGTGAGAAAAATAAGTGTGGAAAAAATATTTTGCAGCCATGGGAAATTTTGTTTTTTATTTTTATTTTTTTCTCAAAAATATGATTTGTTATTTTCATTATTTTTTATTTTATTTTATTAGGGAGTGCCAGTTCTGGCAAATCCACACTTTCTCAACTAAAAGTGCTGATTTCACCATGACATCTCATTTCACTGATTTGTCAGCATCATCCCATTCATACACAGGACTCCACAGCATAACACTTTATGACTCAAAACACCAGAAATAATTTAAATTCTTATACCATATAAAAGCCATTCCTTCTTCACTCTCAAATCATGATAAGCTACATCAAGAAATAACTTTCACAGCTCTTGATCTCCCCTTGGACTCTGATTAAAATTTTGATTCTAATCTTGAAGAAGATTTTCTTTTTTTATCAAAATGGCCAGTAAACTTTACCTTCTTCCAAGAAAGGCTGAAGTACTTCATTGTTAAGACCTAAGAAGGCGGACTACCACTAGTGCTAAAACTAGCCTAAGACAGGACTGACTATGCCAATTGGCAGTGAGACTAGAGAGTAACTGGATTACTAGATAAGTTGTCCAATGGGGAGCACTCCACAGTGCTTGCCCCATATTGTTATGGTGTTACCATACTATATACTTAGCTAGTCTCTCATCAGTATATAGTGTAGCCTCTGAGTACATTGGAGGCCTTTCCCTGGTTCTGCAAGGCATCATTCCCCACACATATAACCCCCTTATGCAATATCCACTCTTCGGCCTCTTTACAATGCATAGCACCCATTGCGCTCCTCCTCCCCACTTCTCAATCAAATCCTAAAATTATCCCCTCTTTTACCCCTCCTGTTCCCTGTGCTCCTTCTCAAACTCCTTCAACCTTTCCTTTGCATTCACAAAATTTTCCACCAGTTCCAAAGACCTATCTCCAACCCCATAACCTTTCTAATGCAACAAGTGCTGAACATTTCCCCTAAATGCCCTCCTAGAAACAACCTTTTCCACTTCAAAATATTCTTCATTTCCCACCTGGATTGGAGCTGGTGGCTCTTCTGGGCATTCTGGAATTCTATCTTATTCATGCTTTGTGAGCAATGAAATTTTGAAAAATGGATGTACTTGCCTCATTGAGATTGGTAGTTCCAGTTCATAAGCTGGGGCAGATACCCTGAATTTGACTTTGAATGTTCCCACTTTCTTGTGATCTAATTTAGTGCTGGGGCACAAAATGGAAAGGAAACATGAGCTTAACCAAACTTTTTCATCTACCTGTAGTGCATGATGCTGGGTCATCTCTTGATTGTGATGACCCTTCATTCATTTTTGAGATAACTTGAGAGCCACTTCTAGTTCTTCACCTATACTCAATATTCTTTGGATTGGCTCTTCCACTTCTAGGACTTGTAACGTGGATGGGGTGCTAATGAGAATGTTGGATGATATCCATAGTTAGAATAGAATGGTGACATGCCTGTTGCGGCATGTGGCCAGTTGTTGCATGAGAATTCAGGTAATGGTAACAACTGTACCCAATCATCTTGCTGATAGTTAGTAAAGTGGTGCAAGTATTGTTCATTTGCCTTATTTACTATTTCTGATTTCCCATCAGTTTGAGGATGCTATGCTGTTGATAAGATGGGATTAATATTCATTTCTCATAAATTGCTTTTAAAAATTTAGAGTTAAAAGTAATTCCCCTATCTGATACTAAACTTTCAGGCAATCCATATAATTTCAAGACATGCACCACCATTAAGTCTGCAATTACCTCTGATGTAGCCTTATTAGTGGTGGGGATGAAGTGTTCCATCTTGGTGCATTGTTCAACTACTGTGAGGATAGCATTCTTTCCTTGAGACTTGGGTAATTCCACTATAAGATCATGGGAGAGCTCCTTCTATGGCTGTCTAGAAATGTTTTGTGGTGTTAGTGGTAATGTTGAAGGGCTGATATTGTTCCTCTGGAAAGAGTCGTATGCTGCTACATAGTGCTGGACATATACCTTCAAGGACTTCCAGTAAATTATGCCATTCACAACTTCCACATTCTTCAGCTGTCCTGGGTACCCTGCCATGGGGGAGTCATGCCTTCATTTTACCACCTGCCTTTTGAGCTCTTCATTATTTTGCACCACTATCCTCCCATTCCAATACAGTGCTTCCCCTTCTTGGTGATACTCCTCCAATCCTTTCCTTACCAATACCTCTTTTGATAACAGAACCTTCACCAACTCCTGAAACCCCTCATAATTTTCCTGCTCCCTCCTTACCCATTCCATCAAATCTTCATCCACCAAGTCCAACTCATATAGGATTACCCCCTCTTCAAGGTCCTCCTTCAATAATGTAGTGCCAATAGTATTTAGCTGGTCAGGTGCTGGGCACAAGTTAGGATGTCATGATAGCTGATCAGGTTTTCCACTTTTTTTTCCTGGTTGGAATGCAACAACAAAATTAATGCTACTTAGCAGTTCTGCCCATTGTTTTTTCAAGCAAGTCAACTTTTATGTGGTCAGGAAGGTTTCTAAGTTTTTATGATCCATGTAAAGAATAAATTGTAGTCTTTTAGACCCTTCTTCCAAATAGTGGCTCCAGGTGTGTACTGCTTCAAATAGTTCCAATAAATCATTATCATATATTTCATAGCTCAATTTGGTGCCTTGCAGTGTTTGTGACAAATATGCTACTGGCGGCAGGACATTTTCAGCATTATATTGGGATAATACTGCACCTAGTGCAAAATATGAGCATTCACGTTCCAGAAAAAATGTCTTTAATAAGTCAGAGATTGCAAGAATAAGGGCTGTCACAAATTGTCTTTTTAGGTAGTAAAATGCATCTTGTTGCCTACTTGTCCAGATAAATTTGGCTTCCTTTTTTGTGAGGTTATGCAATGGTTGTCAAATGTGGGATTATTTTCTAATAAAATTCAGAAAAATTATTAAAATCCTATAAATTCCTGGAGCTCCTTTACTTATGTTGGGGTTTTCCATTCTTTTACTGTTTTTACATTCTCCTGGTCCATTTGCATCATAATCTTTGAAATTATCATAGCAAGGTAGGTGATTACACCTACTGAAAAAACACATTTCTCCAGTTTTAACCATACTTGGGCCTCCCTCAAGTGCTAAAACCAGTCTTTCACATAAATCTGGTGTTCTTCTATTGATCTGGAGAAATCATGAAGTCATCCTGGTATACTGCCACATCTATCCCTATTCTGTCTCTAAAGATTCTGTTGGTGAAATTTTCAAAAGTTGTAGGCAAATTACATGGACCAAATGGCATTACCAGCCATTCAAAATGACCAAATTTGATGCAGAATGTCAGTTTTTGTTCATCACCTTCTTTCACACATATCTTGTGGTAAAATTTCCTAAGATTTAGCAAAGTGAAGATCTCTGCAACTTGAAGGCTATCAATTAGTTTCCTAGTCAGAAAAAGGGGATATCTGTTCTTTACTTTCAGGGCAATTAACCTTCTGAAATGGATACAAGGTCTTAATGACCCATCCTTTATTCCTGAAAATATCACAGGGGCCACCCAGGGAGATTTGGATTCCCTAATAATACTATTCTTTAAATTTTCATCTATCATCTCTTTTAGTGCTGTTGACTCTAGGGTTGATAATGGGATTATGCAGCTAAATTAAGGGGCTGTGCCTGGCATCAGATCAATAGAAAAGTCATATGGTTGATGAGGTGGTAGGGTCTTAACTTCTCCCTCTCCAAAAAGTAGTAATAATTACCAATAAGATTCAGAGACTATTTCCTTGAAATATTTTGTTGGATTTGAGGACTGGACCTTGGCTGAAATCTTGGTAGATGTGTTCCAAGCTGTTGCTTGAATTCCAGTTCCTCTTCTTCCTCCAGAACTCCCTCCAAGTCCTGAAATATAGCATCAAGTGAAAATTTCAGTTCTTTCTTCAAGTCTAATGATAACAATGAAACACCAGGAGACTCACCAGGAGGGCCATCTGACCCCTGCAGAGGCCAGAGGAAAAATTCTTTCTCTGTGCCATCCACCTTCCTATCTTCTGCCTTATCCCTTTTCATTTGTGCCTTTTCCTCCTTTGGGCATCTTTAATCTCCATTTCGGCCCTCTCTGGCACTCACAGTTGGTAACCCCTCCCCAGCCAGGATGGGCCCCTGACCCCTTAAAGGGCCAGTGTGCTAATAGTTTAGAACCAGAATCCCCTTTCCTTTCCATATGAACCTTCTTTTGCTTCTAGTCAATGTGTGGGTTATATTGGTCCAGCCATGTCATACCCAGTACCATATTGTACTTGTCATTCAGGTTATTTGCATATGCCCTTCACTGAAGCTCCCTTCTGTCACACCAAGACCTGCAAAAAAACTTTTCTCTTACTTTTCCTCCCCCACCTGTGGATCCTTCAAACATAATTAGACACCTAGGGTGGTCCAATTTTTCATTTTATTTCTCTTTAAAAACATTTTAGAAATAAAACAGTCTGTGGCCCCACATTACAGTAGGGCTTGTACATTAGTTGTGGTGTCAAGGTTTATTAAAAACAAGTTTAGTATAATGCGATTATGATTGACTTCAAGTGGCTTACATTCTGATAATCTCTCTACTAAGTCTACCTTATCCTTTCTCTCTAGTCCACTCAAGGAGGGTGCAAACTTAGCTCCTGAGAGCTGTCTTTTACCTGTGCCTCACCTGTGCTATTCTCCACCTCACTAACCCTGATCTTCCCATTACACTCCCTTTCTAGATGACCATCATTTCCACATTGGAGACACAGCGCTCTACTCATTTTCCTCTGTTATTCCTCATCAGATAGTTTTTTCTTCCCACTAGTGCGGTGTAAATTGACTGAATCGATTTCCATGGTGTTTGGGTCCCTGGAATTGGTCCCTCCTTACAGGCCATAGTTGTGCCACTCCACCCATCCATTAACTGATGCATGATCTTGTTTTTAATTTGGATGACTAGTTCCATGAGCGCTTGGAGGGATATTGGACAAGATTGACTAAATAGGATGTTCATGATTTTTTTGTGAGAGCCCATTTCTCAAGTGAAAAATGAGTGCTCCTTCTCCCTATGTTGTAAGATAGCTGGTGTGGCCCCGTAACTTGGACAAATACTCAGAAACAAAGTGTTTCTGTTACAACTGGTTGAGAGAATTATCTGAGGTTGTGGCCACAATGGGGTCACCAAATGCTAATTAAAATGCTGCCATGAACTGATAAAAATCTGTTTCCAACTCACCATTTCCAAGGAGTTACTATGTATATGGCCTTTCCCAGCACACTGCCTTGTCTGTGAGGTACAAGATTGAAAATATATTTTTGGACTGCTCATCTGGGAACTGATAATTGTGTGGTCTTCCAACATTGGCACAGGCCTTTGTTGGTCTGTTTGGCGCTGTTTTGTATGTCTTAATTGAAATTGGTCAAATAATTAAATGTTTTTTTAGATTTTTTCAGTGAATATTAGGACTATAGATATGTAGGTACTACCATTGGATAGCCCCAAATTTTCTCTATATTTTATGTCTTGCTGACATTTTTCATATTCTAAGATTTAAGGGGTCATTTCCTCATTTTTCATTTTTAAAAGATAGCTGTTTAATTATTTTTTGTGTTTTACCGGCTAACCTTAAGTCTTAGGGTTAAGTTCTTAGTACCATTAAGTAGAGCTAATTTGGCTCTATCTTTCATGTCTCAATTTTTTCATAGCTTAATTTTGTGTTTTAAGGGTTTTAGTAGTTGTGGTGGATTTTTCTAAGTATTTTGTCCTTAATTGGAGGTTTTTGGTGGTTTTCTGGCTTCAGGGAGGTCTGGATGTTTCTAGGCGGGCTGCCCACATCAAGCAGCCTTCATTCCTTGGTTATAGAAGGCTGGGAAGCGTTTATAGAGGGTTTTTCTTCAATTTGTCTGTCAAAAGCGCCAAATTTGTTGCAGTGCATGGATTTTTTCAATGGTGGTCTGTGTGTACATACTGAATAACACAGTTTGGGGCAACTTTAATTATCATACAGCTATCCCGAAGTGATATCATTGTGTCTCACTCAGTTTTCACTGTTTTTTGGCCACAATTGGCTGTGTTTGTTTCAAGGTTAGTTCTTCATTTAACTCAACTTTGGCAACTGGTTTCTCTGGTGTATCTTTGTAACCTGCATCAAGTATTATTTCTGTTTTCTGTGAAAAAAGTTCACAGTGTTTTTTTTTTCTGGTGTGGATCTTTCTACATTTCAGGTTTCTGGTTCTTTGGTTCTCTGTGGTCTATCTAGGCTACTTTCTTTACTGGTTAAGCAGTCAAGAATTGTGATGGAAGGGGTATGGTAACAGTCTCTAATTTTCTGTAGCAAATAAATCTCACCTGGTATTTCTCAAAGGGACAGGGGTTTTTCTCTCCAGTTATACTCCAACTCCCTTAGTCAAGGCCTATAGCTAGTACTATAGAATTATCTACATTTCTGGTGCCCAACAAGGGGTGAGGATTTTTTAGATTTTTGGACTTTCTGTTACTTTTAGACTCTCTTCTGTGGTTGGAGATTGGTTTTCTGGAATCTATTGGACCATGGCTTCTGGACCCTCTTTCTCTAGTGGTAGTAGTGGCACTGTTGGTGCTGCTGAGGATGGTATTCCTCCTGTTTCTGTTATACCTTCTTTCAGGATCAAGTCCTGGAAAGGGCCTAGGATTATGGGGGAGGATGTGAACTTGTTTCTGGAGCTGTTTGAGGATTCTGGGAATGTGGATGGTGCTTCTCACTTGGACATGGTGAAGCAAGTCATCTTCTACATTGTTGACTGGGCTCTGGTGAAGGAGGTTGCTTCTATGGAGGGTTATAGAAGAAAGTATTGGAAAGAGTTGTGTCTGCAGATGACAGACAGGTTGGGATCCAGGTACTCTATGGTGGATCTCAATAGGATTGAAAGTGAATGGCAATCTTATGGAGGTGTGCATAACCTCCATACTTATAGGAAGTTTCTGGCTCAGTTGGAGCCAGTGGAAGATTATTTGGTGGATATGCAGGAGTTGGAGAGTACTGATTCTGCAAGGGATATTTTCTGGTCTGCTCTGGCCAGAAATGTCAGGATTGATGTTCTGAAGGAGTTGGAAAAGAAGGATAAGATGAAGATTCTTCCACTGGGAATCAGAAATCACCTGCTCTTTCTGTAGTGAAGGAGATTGTGGAGGGTCATCTCAAACTTTTGGCAGTAGATTCTTTCCAGGAAGCTAGCACCAAGTATGTTAGCAAGGTAAGTGAAGCTTTTGCTGAAGATGTGGAGGAATCTAGGAAAAAGGAGAGTGTGAAAAATGTGAAGGCTCCTGAGAAGCCTAAAGAGGTTGATCAAGTAGTGAAGCAGTTGGCTGATCTGAAAAAACAGCTACATATCTTTTTTCAGGAGGCTCAGAAGGCCAATAAAGCTACTTCTTGGCCTAGAGATTTTGAAAGGAGGGTTGGTAGGAGTGATCCTTGGGTCTGCTCTTTTTAAAGCAAGAAGGGCAACAAGTCAAATGATTGTTGGGAACTGAATAGGCATGTGTCTGAAGGGAATATAGAATTTGATGGGAAAGTGTTTAAGTTCCCAGATGGTTCTTTTGTGAAGCCTAATGATGGTCACACTCCAGTGGACTTGGTGAGGAGCAGAGATAATGTCAACTCAAGGAGGCCAAGGTTTGAAGAGTTGCCTAATGAGGCTTCTTCTAGTAAAGGTGGAGATGATGGAAAGGGAAAGGGAAAGGAGGCTAATAGAGTCTCATTTACATCTTCCTTTGGTGGTTTGGAGTTGTATTCTTGTGGTTGAAAGTCAATTGGGGAATGCTTGGCTGGTGTTTATGATGTAGAAGCAGAAAAGGTGGGAAGGCCTAAGAGCAGTTCTCAGGCCCAACCAAATCCTAAGGCTTCAAAGGTGGATCCTAAGATGAGTGCAGTTAGGAAGAAGTACAGAAAAGAGGAGCTGTATAAAATGCTGAAGGGTATGGCAGATATGGGCCCCCCTAGTTTTGGAGCATTGGACATGAATGGTGAGCCAATGCCTATGGATGTTGATTCTGACTCTGAGGAGGATGTCCCTTTGGCTTCATTGCCAAAGCCTTCTGGTATTAGAGGTTCTGGTGAGGGATATGGTTTGATTCCTGTTGATTATAAATCTGTTGGTGGTTTTGGTCCTCAAGAGCCTTCTAGGACCAAGGTAGTGAAGCAAAGAGCTCACTTTGAGAGGCCAGTGGTTTCTGGCCAAGTTAATGTTATGGACTCTGTCCTGGAAAGGATGAACCAGGGTAAGGTTTCCCTTACTTATGGGGAGTTATATTCTATAACTCCTGGGTTGGCTGATAGGCAGAAAAATTTTTTCACCAGGAGAAGGGTTTCTTCTGGGGAGGTAGAATACATTTGTGATTTTGCTGAAAAACTTGGTGAGGGGCTGGAAACTCATTTTTATACACCTCTGGGTTATTTCAATGTCACTCTGAATGGCAGGGAGGCTAGGGCATTGGTGGATTCAGGTTCTTAGATTAACTTGATTTCTTTTTTTGGAGCTACTCAACTGGGCCTCACCATCAAAACAGGTATTGGTGGGAATTTGAGAAGGATTGGTGGCCATGTCACTGAATTGGTTGGAATATCTGAGTTTGTGAAGTTAGATGTTGGTGGAGCCTCAGGGAAGTTTCATTTTTATATTGCCAAAGGAACTGTAAAAGTTATTTTTGGTGGTCCATTCTTAATGGATTTTCATGCAAGAATGGGTTATTGGTTTGATGTGGGAATAAGTTAAGAGTTAACTGGTGAAGATAAAAGGAGGCTTCACATGAGGTTCTCTTCTCCTGAAGAGGATGGTTGGAAGACCAGGCCTGGTTTGTCTTCAATGTGCCGGTGAATGGATTGTTGCAGGAGAAGAAGAGATGTGGGTGCTGCCTCTGGTTTTCTGGAGTGTGTCTCAGGCTCTAGTGGGAGTTTGTCTTTTTTAGAGTGATGGGGGCTGATCACCCAAGTGCTACAACCTCTCCCCAAGATGAGGAAGTAACAGGTTGTAGTAGCTCAGCTCCCTTGGAGATATACCAAGTGGATTTTCAACTTTCTCTTTTAATGTCACCCTTCTCTGCAAGTATTCTTCAAGTTTTTTATCAAGAATCTGTTCTCTCTCAAGATTCTCAATTATTTTTATCTCAAGTTCAAAAAAGAAGATTGGTTATATATCTTTATTGAAAGATATGCTGAAAAGCTGTGGAGTGGTGAGATTGGGGTCTAAAAGTAGGTCCTCCCAATTATGCACTGCTAGGGTTTCTTCTATGCCTTTCAAAAACATCACCTGGGCCACGTCTGTGAGCATTGAGGAAAACCCTGGTTATTTTTGTAGGATAGAAGAAAACTCAGGAAAAGAAAAGAAAAATTACAAGATAACTGAAGAAAATCAAGAAAAAAAATCTTAAGGTAATCAAGAAAGAAAAAAAGAATTATTTTTGTGAAGATCATCAAGATCAATTTTTGGGCCTCCAGAATGAGGTTAAACTGCACAAAAGTTTGAAGAAAGAAGATCATAAAGATCAATTTTTGGGCCTCCTGCATGAGGTTAAACTGTGCAAAATTTTGAAGAAAGAAGATCATCACAATCAATTTTTGGGCCTCCAGCATGAGGATAAACTGCACAATTTTAGAAGATGTGATTCAGAAGATGAATCAAGATTTTAAGATTTAGAAGATGGACGTAAGGATGAAGATGTGGAATTGCCGAAACATTTTGAAGTGGTGAGATTGAGGAATAAAAGTAAGTCCTCCAGATTGTGCACAGCTAGGGTTTCTTCTACACCTTTCAAAAACATTACCTTGGCCACGCATGGGAGCAATGGGGAAACCCTTTGTTTTTGTTCCAGGTCTGGTGGTTAAGATGTCCTGAAGATCTTTCAAGTTGAAGGTGAAGCTGCAAAGTATAAGAAGGTAAATCAGAGGATTAAGCCTGTCAATGAGCCTATGCCTGTAGGTTTGAAACCTCCTTTGAAGAGACCACCTTTTTCAAGAGATCCGTACTGTACTCCTTTAGTGAAGAATCCTCCAGAATTTGTAGAGACAGCTAGGGTGACTGTGGAAAGGTTGAAAGTTGTTTATTTTGGTCCTGATGGGTGGTTGTCTGAAGAAGAAAAGAAGTTGTTGTTGCACGTTATTGTGCTAAGGGGAAAAGCTGTGGCTTTTGTTGAGGAGGAAAGGGGTGTGTTGAATCACTCTTATGGGGAACCTTACTTGATTCCTGTGGTTTGTCATGAACCTTGGAAAATCAAGCCTATTCCGATTCCAGCTGCTATCAGAGAGGATTTTGTGGAGATTGTTAGGGAAAGAGTCAGGACTGGGTTATACGAACAATTGAAATTTAGTTACTTAAGTCCAGTTTTCTGTGTAAAGAAGCAGAATGGAAAGTTGAGGGTGGTTCATGATCTTAAAGCCTTGAAAATAGTCATTATCAAGGATGCTGGTATGCCACTAAGTGAAGAGGACTTTGTGGAAGATTTTTCTGAAAGGATATGTTATGGTTTGGGTGATATTATGGGTGGTTATGATGAAAGGGAACTTCACACAGATTCAAAGCCACTTACAACATTTGAGACTCCTCTGGGAAGATTTCAGCTCACTAGGGTTCCTCAAGGAGCAACTAACTTAGTAGCAGTATATCAAGAACAAGGAGCTTGGATTTTACAGGATGAAGTTACTACTCATGCTGGTATTTTTATTGATGATGGTGGAATTAAAGGACCATCCACTGATTATGGGAATGAGGTGCTGAAGGAGAATTGAGGTATAAGGAGGTTTGTTTGGGAGTATGAAATTACTCTTGAAAGATTATTGTTTAAGATTGAAGAGGCTGGGTTAACCATTTCTGGATCAAAGTTTTGTTGTTGTGTTCCTGCTCTGGAAATTCTGGGTCATGTGGTATGTAAAGAGGGAAGGATTATGGCAAAGAAAAAAGTTAATAAAATTCTGTCATGGCCAAGGCCTAAAAATACTTCTAAAGTCAGGGAATTTTTGGGGGTTTGTGTGTATGTCAGAATTTTTATTATAGATTTTTCTTTGTTGGATTCACCTTTGAGCAAGTTGACCAGGAAAGATGCAGAGTGGATATGGACTGAAAAGGGTGAAGAGAAATTTCAGTAGTTGAAGAAGGTGGTAGGTGAAGATATTATTCTTCACAAGTTGTATTATGGAGTGGGAGCTCAAAAAATTTATCTGGCAGTGGACACAAGGTATATTGCTGCTGGTGCTGTTTTGTCTCAGGGAGATAAAACTGGGACTGTCAGGCCAGTAAGGTATGAGTCCGTAGTACTTAATGAGGTTGAATCTAGATATTCTCAACCAAAGTTGTAATTGTGTGCTGTAGCCAAAATTTTGAAGAAGCTGCAAACTGTTTTGTGGGGGCAGTATTTTGAGCTGCAGGTGGATGTGAAATCTCTGGTTCAAATGATCAATACATCTAGTATTACAAATGCTCTAATGACTAGGTGGGTGGCATTTATTCAGCATTTCTCTTTTGACCTGGTGCAGAAACCTGGAAATAGTTTTACAATTCTAGATGAATTATCAAGGATACCACCCACAGATGAATATTCAGACTCTAATGAATTTGATGAAGATGTCCCAGGTGTTAGGGTCAGCACAAAGGGTGCTGAATATTTTTCACTCCTCCCCCATGAGGCTTAACTGGATGATTGTTCTCTCCTCCCCCAAGAGGTTAAGCTGGCTGGTTCTGATCTTGATTCTGGTGATCAGGATGTTTTTGTTGATGGAGATGGGGCTGTTCTTTGGGATGGCTCAAAATTGGAAAATGGTGTTTTTGTTAGTGAACTGGATTCTCTTAAGATTCAGTTAGAGAAAAAGGATGTACCAAAATTTAGGGATTGGTGTCCTGGATGGGCTGGCCAAGTGCCTCATGTGTACACTGGTGATTTTGATGACAGGGGTGTACCATTTGATGTTGTTTTTTTGGATTTTGAAGATGAGAACTGGGGTCAGATTGGGTTTTATTTTATTATGGTTTAATATATGTTAACCTAGTAGAGGCCAGATATTTGTGATGATGATACTTGGGTGGCAATCAAGTAGAAGAGTCCTGGATTCCATGTGTTAGGAAGGAGTTTTATGAGGAGGAGATATCCAAATCCACAAGTAGTGGTGAATTGGAAGAAGGGTCAAGAGTTGGTGTTGAAGTCTTTGCATGAAGACCTTGGTCATAGAGGCTTTAGGGAGACTTATAGAAGAGTAGCAGATAGATTTTGGTGGCCAGGTATGAAGTTGGCTGTGAAGGGTTGGGTTCAATCTTGTGAAGAATGTCAAAGAAAAAGTCACTTGAAACCTAAAGAAGTTGGTCATGCTACTGGTGAATCAGCTCTGTTTAGGAGAGTCAGTCTGGATGCTGTACATATCGAAGAGGGCAGGTATAAATACTTGATTGTTGCCAGGGATGATTTTTCTGATTGCGTTGAGGCAGTGTCTCTGGTTAATTTGACTGCCAAAAATGTTTCAGAATTTTTGGAGAAGGAATGGGTGTTTAGGTATGGGTTGATGAAGTTGGTGACTGTTGATGTTGGGCCAGATTTTGGAGCTGAATTTAAAAAATCTGTGGCAAGTATTGGTTCTAAAGTCAGAGTGGCTACACCTTATTATCCTGAAGATGAAGACATGGTTGAGAGAGGCCACCAAGTTATCAAGAATGCTTTGGTGAAGATGTGTGGAGATAGTGATTAAAAGTGGAGGCATTATTTACCCTTGGTGTTATTTTCTGATAGGGTCACTGTGAAAAGGACAACTGGCTATTCTCCTTATGAATTAATGTTTGGGTAGAAATCTGTTCTACCAGTGGATTTGGAAGCTGTCTCTTATTTTGTATTTGATTGGGATGATGTAGTCTCAACAGAAGATTTTCTCTGTGCCAGGATGCAACAGTTGGAATATAGAGAGGAATGTCAAGAGAAGGCATACTCTAGAATGATGAAGATATGAAATCAAACAGTCAGATACTGGGACAAAAAGTTGGCTCATAGATTCAGGAATCCCTTCAAACCTGGTTGTTTGGTTTTGGTGTATAATAGAAGTTTGGAGAGTCAGTGGGGAAAAATGTTTGCTGACAGATGGAATGGAACTTACAGAGTCAGATCTCAGGTGTCTTGAGGTTCTTATGTTTTGCAGGAGTTAGATGGTGAAGTCTTATAGAAGAGAGTGGCTGCTGATCAGGAGAAGATATTTTACCCCTAAAAGAACAAGAAGTGAAAAAGATTGACTCCACAATGAGGATAAAATATGGACCATTCCTTAAATTTTGGATTTTGGTGATGCTGTGCATCTGTTTTGTTTAAAACTTTGTTTAGAAAGTACCCATGGGTGAGGCTTCTAAATTTGATCTTGGCAAGTGTAGGGGTAACTGACGAGCTGGCTGCTCTGTAGAACAGTTACCCCAGATTGTCTGTTTCCAACCCCTTCTCTTAATTTGGTTGAACCCTAGTATTGGTTTCTCTTCACAGGTTTTAGTCTTCTATGACTTTAAACTGGAAACTCTTTTGTTCTTCAAATGCTGGAATCTTCATGCTTATTGGTTTTGGTTTATTGTACTGGATGTTGTGTTTTCTGTTAGAAGGTACCCAGGGGGGGCTTATAGATCTTATTTTGGCAAGTGTGGGGGTAACCAATGAGCTGGCTGCTCAGTAGAACAGTTACCCCATAATGTCTGTTTCAAATATTTTGTTTGTCCTAGTTCAATCCTAGTTCTGGTTTTTATAATTCAGGTTTCAGGTCAACTATGACTTTAAACTGGCTTGGGACTGGCCTCTTTGGTCTATTTGGATTGGTGGTGGATCACTGGTGGTCTCCCTTCATTTTTACCTATTGGAGTGAGCCCACACAGAGGTCATTTCCTTGGACTGGTTTTTCTATGGAGCTGGACCTTTTTTTTCTTTCTTTGATTTTGTGTCTATGGTTGGTATTTATAGAAGTTTTAAATTTTTTTTCTTTTTTCTCTTTTTTTCATTTAATTTTTTATATGGGGGTTATTAGCATATAAAGAGGTAAAAATCACAAAAGTATATTATATGGGGTCACCACATCAGAGCCATCTGGATGTGGTCAAGCATTGGTGGGGAAAGGTCATCAATTGGCTGGTTAATTCTATTTTCTTTTTATCCTTATCTCATTTTTTTATTATTTACTTTAATTTCTAATCATTTCATCTTTTCTTTATTGATATTATTTTTCTTAATTTATTTTTTATCTCAATTCATTTAAAAATTATTTAATGGTGTATCAACATCAAGGTGCACTTGGATGTGGGTAAGGTATCAGGGGATCAGCTCATCAATTGGCTGGGGGATACCATTTGTATTTATTATTTATTTCATCTTATTGTTATTCATTTCATTTAAATTTCTCATCTCTCATATATTGTTGGGCATTTTTGTTTAATAATTTTCAAGTTTTTTTAGCATGTTAGTAGTTCAAGTAAAAATAAAAATAAATAAAAATACAAATACAAATAAAAATAAAAATAAAAATAAAAATAAAAATAAAAATAAAAATAAAAATAAAAATAAAAATAAAAATAAAAATAAAAATAAAAATAAAAATAAAAATAAAAATAAAAATAAAAATAAAAATAAAAATAAAAATAAAAATAAAAATAAAAATAAAAATAAAAATAAAAATAAAAATAAAAATAAAAATAAAAATAAAAATAAAAATAAAAATAAAAATAAAAATAAAAATAAAAATAAAAATAAAAATAAAAATAAAAATAAAAATAAAAATAAAAATAAAAATAAAAATAAAAATAAAAATAAAAATAAAAATAAAAATAAAAATAAAAATAAAAATAAAAATAAAAATAAAAATAAAAATAAAAATAAAAATAAAAATAAAAATAAAAATAAAAATAAAAATAAAAATAAAAATAAAAATAAAAATAAAAATAAAAATAAAAATAAAAATAAAAATAAAAATAAAAATAAAAATAAAAATAAAAATAAAAATAAAAATAAAAATAAAAATAAAAATAAAAATAAAAATAAAAATAAAAATAAAAATAAAAATAAAAATAAAAATAAAAATAAAAATAAAAATAAAAATAAAAATAAAAATAAAAATAAAAATAAAAATAAAAATAAAAATAAAAATAAAAATAAAAATAAAAATAAAAATAAAAATAAAAATAAAAATAAAAATAAAAATAAAAATAAAAATTAATTTAAATTTAAATTTTAAATTAAATTAAATTAAAATTAAATTAAAATAAAAAACAATTTTTTTTAATATATATATTTGCTAATTATTATTGTTCTCTCTATTCAGTGAATTATTAATTACTTTTTATTTAATGTCTGGAGAAGAAGCTCCTGGAAGTTGCTCCGGATTATGTTGGCGATTTTGCTTTTTTTTGGGATTGGAAAATGAACTGTGTTCTTTGTGGTGTAGGTTGCTGGAAAGAGTATATGGATTTTAATGGTCTGGAACTGGACTGGAATGTAATTTTTGGGTAGAAGTGGAAGAGGCTGGTATAAAGTGTTGGAAGGTGTTCTCAATTATTCTATACATCTTCCAGTGGTCATCAAGAAGTTGTTTCCTCAGATTCTTCTCAAATTCATTTAATGTCCCATGAAGATTAAAAGCCTCAAGCATGTTTGAACACATCATACTTAGGTGTTGCTTCATATCAGCATAATCCAGTGTCAATGTGTTTTCTAGAAGTTGGCCAATCACAATAGCAGTTTCAGGAGGCAGGGTGCCAACTAAACAGAAGAATCGGTTCAAAAATTGTTTTCTGTTGAAGATATTGGATTTGTCAATTTGGTACTTACATATTGGAAGCTCATCAAACTTGTAAGCAGCCGGAATCTGGACTGTTGAAGGATTTTGAATGGATGTAGTAAGAGGATCAACCAGATAGAGGTATGGATTTTCATGGTCATCCTCTAAATGGTTTTGGGAATATGAACTAGAAAGAGGACCTTCCTGTGGCCTGGTTGGAGCAGTGTGGGCTGTTGGTGTTGTTCTTGATATTGTTGCTTGGCTCAGTTTGGTGGGATACTGGTGGTGGAGTACCAGGTTGGTTGTAGCATGGACCAGGAGAAGGTGACCTGGAAGCTTATTGGGATCTTCTTGATGATTATCTGGATGAAATTTAACTTTCAGATGAGTAATTGTCTGGAAGAGGAGAGCTGTAGTTAATTCTTCTTGTTTGAGAGGGAGATTTTTGTCTGTGAGCAGTGTTTGGTGCTTCAGTGTCTTCTTGAGGTCCTCTGGCAGGTCTTCTAGAAGTTTTGGAATGCTTGGCATTTTTGGATGAAGAAATTGTTGAGCACATTGCTCTGGGGGCACTAAGAGGCTTTTGAGTGGTATTATTGGTGTTTTCTGGCAGAATTTGTCTGTTTCAGGCTGATTTTGAAGGTTTGAGCCTGATTTTTGCTTCCTATAAAGGCGGGTGGGCCGTCTGGACGCAGTCTAGCAGCCTGTGAGCTGATTTTGAAGCTGTTTTAGTTGAATTTGCTGAGATAAAGGCTGTTTCTTGAGATGATAAGCAGGTATTATGGAGAGTGTTCTTGGGATGGAGCAGAATTATCTTCTTGAAGGAGCTGAAGATAAAGAAGAGGAAGCAGGAACAAGTTCTGGGGACCCAGTAGGAGATCTAGAGATGTATTTGTGTGAAGGTGAAGGTGGTGGTATAGGATAATTGGGGTCTCTGTCACATTTTTTCTTTTTGGAGTTACAAGAATCACAGGCCCTGTTGTAGAGTTTGGCCTCAGGAGTTGGAAGAGTGAAGGTGCAAGGTCACACATGTGGATACAATTTTTTAAAGCATAGTCATTTGGAGTAGTCAAACAAGGAAGGTCTTATGGGTCAAAATCTGGGGATATGGCCATGATCTGTGCTGAGACAACAATGAAGAGAAAAGAGATAAAAGAAAATGTTTTATCAGTGAAGGGTAGATGATGAAGAGAAAGTGGAAGTTCAGTAGGGTGATTGTGGAGTATTGTGCATGGAATCGGCTCTGTCTTTTTATGCAAATTGTGGAAAGTCAGTCAAGACTTTAACCTGAACACTGTTGTCAGTCCATCAAGACTTTAAAGTAAAAAATGATGTAGTCCCCCAAGACTATAAACTGAGGATGGTTTGATGTTTTAGTCCTTCAGGACTATAAACTGATAATGTGATGTTGGTGTGATTTTGGCAGAGGGCATCCAAAGGGGGAGTCTCTGAATTTAGTTAAGACAAGTGTGGGGGTGACTGATGAGCTGGCTTCTCTGTAGAACAGTTACCCCAGAATGTTAGTTTATTTGTTTTGGTCTTTAATAGTTTGATCTCTGGTTCTGTCTTTATGGTTTAGGTTTTGAGTCCCCCAAGACTGTAAACTGAGGGTTTTTGAGTCCCCCAAGACTTAAAACTGAGGATGAGTCCCCCAAGACTTTAAACTGAGGAACTTTTTTATGGTTGGCTACATTCAGAAAGTCTGGAAAGTGGTCAATTTTATTTATGTGTAAATCAATAATTGTAGGCAAGAATCAATTACAGAAGAGAATCAAGAGATGAAACAAAGTGTTCAGCATTAGTCTTGAACTGGTGGATGAGGTGTCTTCTTTTCTCAATTTCCTGTGGATCTTTGGCAGGAGTTTATTGGAAGTAGTTTAGAATGAGATGTTTTTGTTGAGAAGAGTGTTGTTAGACTTTGTCCTTGATGGTGGGCAATTGATTAGGTGGTGTTGTTTAAATGGTTCCCACATTGTCATCATCACTTTCTGGATGGGGATGAACTGAAAATTCATCAGCTAAAATTTCAGTATGGAGAACCATTGGTTTTACCATCAGAAGGACCAGTTATGGTAGATCTAGTGGTTGTAGTGTTTTTGTCACTCTTTTTGGAAGGGTGTAACATGTTGATGAATCATGGCATCAAGATGGAAGGCCTAGATCTTTTGGTTTTTTCTGGAAGATGGAACAGGTTGAGGGGGAGGTGAATCTGTTGCAGATAATAATGGGCCAGGTCGGGAGCAAGATTTCTTTCTGGAATAGAAGGCATCACAAGAAGTTCTGTATGGATGGATTGGTGGCGCTATGGTGCAGATGAGGTTATGGTCAATAAAGTATTGACAGGGACTCATTTCAGAGATTGATTTTTAAAAATGTGTGAAAATGGTGATTTTGGTGGAGGAGAATGTGGAAATTCCCAATTTGAGGGAGGATGTGGTCTTCCAAAATTGGCAGAGGCCTTTGTTTGTCTGTTTGGCACTGTTTTTGTATTTCTTAAGTGACATTGGTCAAATATTTACATGTTATTTTAGTTTTTTTTCACTGAATATTGGGGCTATAGGTATTTGGGCACTACCATTGGATAGCCCTGGTTTTTCTCTATATTTTATGTCTCAATGACATTTTTCATATTCTAAGTTGTAAGGGGTCACTTCCTCATTTTTCATTTCTAAAAGATAGCTGTTTAATATTGTTTTTAGTGATTTACAGGCTAACCTTAAGTCACCACAGAAAATTTAGGGGGGTATTTCTAGCAATACCCCTCATTTAAAAATGTTGGGAAGTGGTTGGAAAGCTGTTGGGAATTTGTTGTGAAACCAGATTTAAATCAATTTGTCAAAGATTTTGTAATTAGTTATACCTAGGTTCAACCCAACTCAATCACAGGTCTCTTGGAGCTTGTTGATTACTTTAATTTTCAGCTGAGTACAGATTGAAAAAAGCTTGAACATATCACTTAACATATCATAATATTCACTTTCCCATCTTGTGGAAAACAAAATTTGATATTTGACCTAAGAATATCTACAGATATTTTCTTGCAAAGTTGGTAACAGAAGGTTAAACTGTAGTATCTCAATTATTACATTAGACTACATAGATATTTTATAAAACATACAATTCAAATCAATATTAATATTATTGAGATCACAATAAGTGTCTGTCCAATGACTTGCAAAAAGTATGTTAGTATCAAGACATTGTTCTAGGTAGTAGTTTCAATTTGGATTTTGAACTGCCACCTAAAGCATTTTACTATTAGACAGAAAAATAAAAAAGATTAATAAGAGCGAAATTATTCTATTTTGTGTTTATAATATAACACTAAAGCCCAGTTTTATTAAGAAAATTTTTCTTCTTCCACAAACCCAAATTAAATCTATAGGCCCAAGATTTATTTTTAAGCCATATTATTTATTTTAGTTATCATTGATTTAATTCCTATTTTTTTAAAAAGATAATAATATTAATAAATGTGAAAGAATTATGAGCTTAGAGGTGCAGATTCTAAAAAGTTATTTTTTTGTTTCATTCAAAACTGATTATTTATTTTTTGCATCAATTCATCTTTTAAACACCACTATCTTCAGATACCATTCTTACTTAAGATGTCAAGTCTCAGATGTGTTGGACAGTTCTCAATAACAATCAATCAAATTTATATGAATGTAATTTCAAGATTTCAAAACTCACCGACCCCCAAGATTTTACAGCAAGGCCATTTGAATGTTCATATTTTTGGACTATATGAAGAAAGAAAACCAACCCTTGTTGGTAATATTTCTCAATGGCAGAGTCAGCACATTGGACCACTATTGGGTGACATTGGGTCTGGATCTCACCATTTAAACCAAAGAAGTGCCTTGAATTCCATGAAACCATTCTATTTTCATGCTTTCTTTGTTCCAGTTTTTGTTAATCAGTATCAAATTGGGGGATGACTCTTTTCTTCAAGTACACTAATCAGTCTTGCTAAAGAAGCATTTTATTCTGCTCAAATAGATTTATGTCCGGACTCAAACTATGACTCCACAATCTTTTTTAATATCCCGCTGTGGTCTTCCAACTTTGGAAGGGGCCTTTGTTGTGTTGTTTGGCACTGTTTGTGCATGTCTTAATTGACATCTGTTGAAGAATTGGGTGTTTTTCTGGATTTATTCTGTTAATATTGGGACTGCAGGTATGTGGGTACTATTATTGGATTGCCCCGGTTTTTCGCTATATTTCACGTCTTGATGATATTTTTCATATTCTAAGTTTTAAGGGGTCATTTCCTCATTTTTCAGTTACAAAAGATAGCTGTTTAATTTTGTTTTTTGAGTTTTAAGGGCTAACCTTAAGTCTTAGGGTTAAGTGCTTAGTACCATTGGATAGGCCTAATTTAGCTCTATATTTCATGTCTCAATGTTGTTATAGTGTAATTCCATGTTTTAAGGGTTTTAGTAGTTGTAGTGAATTTTTCTAAGTAGATTAGATGTTTTTATTGGTTTTCTGGCTTCAGGGAGGCTGGGCCGCTTCAGGTGGCACCTCCGACATTGGGCGGCCCGTCCGCCTCTGTTTTAGAAGGTTGGGGAGCGCTTCTGGAGGGTTTTTATTCAATTTGGCTGGTACAGGTGCCAAATTCATTGGTGTGCATGGGCTCTTAGATAGTGGTCTGTGTGTACATAGTGAATAAGACAGTTTGGGGCAACTTGAATTATCATACAACCATCCGGAGGTGATATCCTTGTTCCTCACTCAGTTTGCACTGTTTTTTGGCCACAATTGGCTGTGTTTGTTGCAAGGTTAGTTCTTCATTTAACTCAAATTTGGCAACGGGTTCTCTGGTATATTCTTGCAAGATATATCAAGTATTATTGCTGTCTCTGGTGTGGATTTTAAGCCTACATCAAGTATCTTTGCTTTCTCTGGTGTGGACATTGGTCTACATTTCAGTTCTTTGGTCTGGTAGTCTGTCTGGGGACTACTTTCTTGGCTCATCAAGCATTCAAGTGTGTTGAAAAAGGGGCTTTAGCAAACAGGAACCAACTTACCTTAGCAAGTAAATCTCACTCTATTTTTCTAAAGGGACAGGGGATTTTCTCTCTGGTTTTTCTCCAACTCCCTTGGTCAAGGCCTATAGCTAGTACTATAGGATTGTCTACACCGCATGTAATTTTTAAATGCTCTTTCCAAATATCTCATAGTACTCAAGATTGGAAAGCTGATCAACTTATCCAAGGAATCAAAACATTTTTCAAAACACATCAACTTCAAGCAATAAATTTTATGATTGAAAATTAAAGAATGTTAAAGGAAAAGTTGGAAATCATGTGGAGGCACCAGGACAACCATTGGCTTAGAGCTGGATTCAATGAATATAAAGATCAGTTTCCTAACAATCAACTAACCCCAGAATGAAACAGGTCAATACTTGCTGATGATATGGGTTTGGGAAAGACGCTGTCAACTCTTTTTCTTATTAGTGCAGCTCAAAGTGAAGCAAGACAATTCCAGGTCTTGGAAAATCAAGAAGGTATTAATCAGAGTTCAGCCACACTGATTATATGGCCACTGGCAACACTATCAAATTGGATCAATGAAATAAATGTGCACTTTGAAGATAATGTGCTTCCTTTCAAGGTTCTTTATGGGAAGGATTGTCAAAATATTAACGTCAAAGAGCTACAGGACGCTGCTATTTTTTAATGACCTATAAAACAGCTAGCCCAAAAATGTCAAAAAATCAAAGCCAAAAAAAGATACCAGTGACTCAAAGGCTCTTTTGGTATAGAGTTGCTTTAGATGAAGCTCAGTTAGTGCCCATTTCTATATCTAAAACTTAAAACTTAATTTTTATAATTAATTTTTATAAATATTCTTTTAGTTAAATTGAAAATACTTACTTGCTGAGGGCTCAAACAATATTTGACTTGGAATTCCAACACTGACTATGCTTGACTGGAACTCCACTTTAGAACAGGCCCACTGACCTTCAAAGTCTCATATTTTTTCTTAGAATAGAAAAGTGGCAAGAGGACTGGATATGGAAGAATTCCCTTTTTCCAGGTTTTCAAAAAGGAAAGGCTAATTCTATTAAATCAATCAGTCACTTAATGAAAGTCATAAGCCTATGTAAAACAAAGGATGCAATTCTGTCTCTTCCAAAAAAGATTCAAAGGGGGATATCAGTTCAATTAGAAGATCCATTGAGGTTTAAACTTGATGTTATTCAAGAAGGATTCACTGAGAAATATGGGCACTCCAGAAGCACTGACCTCCCTTGGGACTCATCCAAGTTTCTTAGAGAGCTTATGATTTTAAGAAAATTCTGAAACCATCCAATCTACAAAAATCTGGATGAAACTCCAACTTTTGATCTCACCTGGCAGAATTTTGCAAAGATTTTTCATCTTATAGGCCACTTGAAAAACTTTTTGTCTGGTGAAAGGGATGTAAATTTTCTGAAAGCTTTTGTATTCTTCAACTTTGAAGACTTTTTGCAGATGTAAGTGATTCTATAATGAATTTTTAAAAAAAATTGTGTTGGCTTATTAAAACCAATTTTCTAATATTTCAAAATAGAATAAAAATGGCTCTAGAAGACCACAATATTAGGTATACCCAGATTATGGGTGAACTCAGCAGGACAAATCAAGACAAAAATATGCATGAATTCCATTTCAATAAAAAATTCCAAGTTTTGGTTGGAACAATTCCGGCTTCAGGAGTGGATATAGATCTCAGGTGTGCTCAAAATGTATATATAATGGTGAGCTCAATGTCTTACATTTCTTATTAAGAACAAAAATATTAAATTTTTTATATGTTCAATGTTGAAATAGGAGCCAAATAAGAATCCAGCAGTTGAGCAGCAGGCTGTTGATTGGCTGTATAGAATGGGACATAAAGATGAAGTAAATTTTTTGAATTATTTTGTATATGGAAGTATAAAATTCAGAATGTATAAGATTCAAAGGAAAAAAAGGGAGCTAAAAATGTAAGCCAAATTTCAATTCTATAAATTTTAATGATAATAGTAATCATTAAAATTATGATATTGGTTTCAAGGCTAAGTGTCCCAAACAGTTGAAATGAGGAGTATGAGTGTGAAAACATATTATTAAAGGATTATGTCAATCACTCAAGTTAGAGGAGGCAAGAATTTCAAGGAGAGCAGGTAAATTTATGGGATTTTGAGGATTTAAAACTCTGAGCTGTTGAGGATTCAGAGATGCAAGATATAAGGGAGAATAAAAGTCATTTGGCAAACCCCAGGGGACATGAGAAGGATTAAGGTTATATGATAATGTTGAAAGCAAACTGATTCTTTTATACAACGCCAAGTTCTTTAGCACACTTCAAGAGTAGGTCAAAGTATCTTGAATATCAAAGTGTTGTTGGTCAAGATATTTTTCAACTTTAGGAAAATATTCAGACCTCCATTGCATTAAGATACGTCTTAACAATCCATCATTATCAATTTTGGTGTCTGAACAACACTCAATGTTTGTGAAAAGGTTTTGATAAGTTTCACAATGTAGAAGTTTGAGAATTTTAGTTCAGTTAACTGAATTCTAATAGTCATTGTTTTTTGAAATAAAGGTCATGAATAAAAATGGTTAAAAAAATGGGGATTTTCATACTTTCTTTTATTCTATATTTATGCTTTCTCACTTTGATTATTTTTTGATAGCTATCAGAATCCTTCCAGAGTCTTAATATATCAGCATGACATAAAAACCAATGGTGAAGAACTCCCATTTGAATTGAGAAGCTGATTTGAGTTGATTCAATCGGATACGCAATCAAATTATTGGTTTTTAAGGCATTGTCCCAATGTTTAATGAGAATATTTTCAAGACCTGGTTCCATTTTTCAAACAAGTCAAGGATCCAAGCAAAAGTTAACCCTGGGAAACGGCACATGCAAAGGTGTTCAATAAAAGATTCATGGAAAATTGGTGGAAACTTTTCAGAAACAGCTGAATTTTATTCTGGATGAGGTAGTTTGAAGGCAATGTTGCAAGAATTCATGTCGAATGATGAAAATCTGTCTAATTGCTCTTCAGTAGGTTTTTGTTTCCATCCATTTGATTCTGGTGACATATCCAAAAGTGGATGACAAAAATTGTGTATAGATCTACAAAAGTGAGAATTTAATGGAGGCAAAGTCTCATTAAAAATTCTATTAAGTTTTTGTGTGTTTGTGGGCAGGTTTCAATGAGGAAAGTAAGAGCTACTAGGGTTCATAAACAATTATATTAAGAAAGTGTTTAATAAATTTAAAAAAACCAGGAAGGATTAATTTTGGAGCTCCAAAACTTTATTATCAAAGTTGATTTAAGGAGAAATATCACAAAAATTAAGAACAAGAAATATTTCAACTTTATGGCATTATAATATGCATAAATTATATATTTTTATATTTAATTTTAACTCAAGAGGAATGGCACAAAAGGAAGAGAATGTTTATGTGATAAAAGCAGACTCATTTTAGAAAAGGATTTTTTTTCTTTTCAAAAAATGTTTCCACAAAAATAATTTGATAAATGTGATGCTATTTTCATTTTTTGATTACTGAAAAATTATTTTTGGTCCAACATGAGAGTAATACATATTCCATTAAGTAATTTTTTTTTCAACCTCAATAAATAGACTAGAGTGTCACTTTGCCACATCTATGTATGAAAATCTATACAAGGTTTCAGCTTTTTTGTAATGCTTTAAGGTGTACACTTTGGTAGCATCTATTATTTGAGTATTTTTGATTATTTCTTTATGAAAAATTCTACCTAGTACAGACCGATTTTCAAAGTGAAGGAAACATGTTTGTGATTGTTTTTTACAAAATATTAACCTTATTTTTGGGTTTAACTTTGATTTTTGGGGTGATTTTTCAAATAAATACATTACAAATATGGATTACTTTTCTTATAGTCCATAACTAACAATTTTTACTAAAATAGAATAATTATAGGGTAGTTAGATATAACTCAGAAGGCATTTGATGGAAAAATAATTAAGATGCTTGTATGTACAATTGAATTTTTTTTATGATAGAAAAAATTCTGATAAAAATGAATGCATTGTTGTGCAAATGCAGAGAGTATACAGAATACAAATAAAGTAGACTGCATAGCTTTTAATTAATAGGGGGTATCAATGTTGACCGATCCACAATTAAATTAATTTCCAAAAATAATCTGCATAACCCAGTTATCTTCTGCAATTATTTTTGCTAATAATTGAGTTATTAGACACTTTACGTGTCAATGTTCACCTCTTATCTGACATTTTTTTACTCAATTTTTCATAACCACATCTTGGACTACTCTCTGGATATGCCTTCTACCTTGCTGCACACTCCCATTCTCATCCCATTCTGCTCATTCCATCCGCTCAGAACCCCTCACCATCTCATCTGCATGTTTCTGCTCCTTTTTATCTTGCTATCTCATCTGCTTGTTTCTGCTCCTTTTCATCTTCATTTATATTTTAACATGCCTTGTCTTCCTAAATCTTCTCAAAGACAGCCATCATCCAGCTGTTCTTCAAATCGCACTACTACCTATGATTGTTTCTTCTCCTTTCTAAATTTTTACAAGTCTTCAATTTTGAATGTCAGATTTGAAAATTTGGCAATACCCCCCCTGCATTTTATTGAAGTAAGGGGTGGAAGTCATCTGAATTAAATATAATTACATAAATTATTAAATAAATATCTATTATATATCAATTTCCCTAGTTTTAAGTAATGAAAATTCCTCAAGCCAAATGCAGATCAAATCTAGAAATAAAAGTTTGCAACTTTCCACAGGTATAGGCTAGAGGAACCCCATGAAACAAACAAATGTTATCATGATTACCTGTTATAAAACCAAAGTTTGTTGGCTCATCACTTTACTTGAGCAAATTGATATATAAAAAATATTTATTAAAAATTTATGAAAAAATATAAAATTTTCAATGACAACTCTAATCCCCATACTTTTTGGATCTAGATAAAGTTTTTTTAAATTGATTAACTTTACCTTCTTTCTTTACCTTGTTTATTCTTTGAATCAAATTATGACTGATTTGAAATGAGCAACCAAAATGTGTGAAATCTTAACAGGATTCTAAACCAGGCGGAGCTTTGGTCTCTTGGTGATTATCCTGAGAAGAATTCCAAATAGTTTCGATGATACCATTTCCCAAACCAAAATCAATGATGCACTGGTGGACTAGAAAATATAAAACATGTCCTTTGATTTTAGCTGGAGATGGTATTGGTTGGCCAGTTATCAGATTGATATTTGAGAATGTACCAAAAGTAAGAAAATTGGTGTCATTCCTATCGATATGAATCCTATTGTGGAATCCAGAATGAGTGATAATAACATTAGAAAATAAAAAGATATTCATGAGTGATACACTACGCTATTTACGGGGTGGACTTGCTAGCAAGTCCTCAACCTGAACTCAGATGGAACTCAGATGGAACTCAGACTGAACTCATACTGAACCCATACTGAACTCTACTTGAACACCCACCTAAAACTGTTCTGCTGAGTGGTGTTCATCCCTGAATGTATGGTTCCTTTCTCAATAGCTCAATGTGTGTTAAATCTGTGGTGAGTTTGGGTCCAAGGTTGCGGACTCGCTAGCAAGTCCGCCCCACATAATGTGTGGTGATATCTTCCCATTCGGAGTCACACCAATTTGGTATTCCATGGTATTCCAACTTTGGTTGCAAGTTCATGATTTTTTTCAAATGCTTTATTACAGAGCTTTTTGAGTCAAAGAGCAAGAAAAGAGTTAAATGAAGGTAGAGTGTCTGATAAGCAAAAATCTTCATCTTTTTAAGCTTTAGTGATGTTCTTGAGCAATAAATATATGCCTATGTAAATGAAATAAGTGAAATGATATTAAGAATGGAAAAAAAATTATTAGACATACCAAGAGAATATCCTTTAACAAAACCAGGTCTCCAACCAAATCCATTCATGATACCACCTAACAAATTTGTATTCCTTATAGGTAACCAAACCAAAGACATTTGATAAATAGTTATGATAAGATCCGATAGTTGATTAAAAGATTCATTTTTTACACCATCAAATGAATTGAGCCTTATAAGTATAACTGATAACTGCAACAACTTGATCATCACCAAATTTGGTTAGATATTTGATATCTTCTGGTAATTTTTTCAGATATTGATTTTTTTATCTACCTTAGTTTTATGAAAAAAAATGTTTGGGATATGACAAAAAAAACTTTCACAAAGAATTTTTTTTTCAGATATCTTTTCTTCTGATGAGACTGATTATCTTTAATTTTTTTTGATGATTTAGAAGATCAATTTTTTTTTTCAGATATCTTTTCTTCTGATGAGACTGATTATCTTTAATTTTTTTTTGATGATTTAGAAGAAGAATTTTTTTTTCAGATATCTTTTATTCTGATGAGACTGATTATCATTAATTTTTTTTTGATGATTTAGAAGATGATTGTATTGAAGTTGATTTTGAAGAAGATGATAGAGATGATAAAGATGAAGATGAAAAAAAGGATAAAGATGAAGATGATAGAGAAGTAAGGGGTGAATCTGAAGAAGAAGACATTTTTTTAACCAAAAAAAATTTAAATGTCGAAAAAAAATTCAACACATATTTTTTTTAAAAAAAACTCACATAATAATATCTTTTAAAATAAAATTAAAAGCAAAACCCTTTTTAAAAAAATTTAAAAAAAAACAATTTTAAAACAAAAAAATATAATAATTTTCAGTAAAAATTATTTCAAAAAAAAATTCAAAAGAAAACCTAAAGTTTGGTAATAAAAAACCTTCACAGAAAATCCTGATGAAATAATTTAAAAAATAATAAAAAAAAAATAAGTAAAAGAAAAATCAAGACAAATAAATTTAAAAAAAAAAAAATTCAGTAAAATTATTTGGAAGAAAAATTAAAAATTAAAATCTAAACCTTTTTTGTTTTGTAATTTACAGGGAAAGACCTTAATAGAAATTAAAAGATTTTTTTTCTAAAATTCTTCCAAAAAAAAAAAAATTACAAAAAACAAATTTTTAGTATGTTTTTTAGAAAGTAGCTAACCCCTCTTCAACTCCCATAAAAGTCACCTTTCCCCCCCTTTATTTCTCTGAAATCCCCTATAAAATCCCTCCCTCCTTGCCTGTCTCAAAATCCCCCTGAAACCCCCTCCTTAATTGCCTCAAAACCCCCCAAAACCCCCCCCCTTCACCCCTCTTTAGATGTCCCAAACCCTCCCCCTTTCCCCCCCTCTTTAGCCGCCTCAAAGGCCCCCCCTTCCACTCCCCTTAAGCCACCTCTAGCTCCTCCTCCTTCTTAACAAACAATTGCTAACAATTGTTTACTTAGAGAACAATCATTAGCAGTTGTTTGTTAAGTAAACGAATTGCTACCAATTCTTTTACTTAACAAATGATCGTTAGCAATTGTTCATTAAGAAGAAGGGGGGGTAGACGTGTATTAAGGGGAGTGGAAGGGGGGGCCTTTGAGGCAGCTAAATAGGGGGGGAAAGGGGGGGTTGAAGCACCTAAAGGGAAGGGGGGGTCATGAGGAGCCTAAAGAGAGGGGAAGGGGGGTCATGAGGCACCTAAAGAGGGGGGAAAGGGGGATTTGGGACAGTTAAAGAGGGTGAAATAAGTGGGACTTGAAGAAGGTAAAGAGAGGGGAGAAGGAGTGACTTGAGGCAGGTAAAGAGAGAGAAAAAGGGGTGAAATGAGGCAGCTAAAGAGGGTGAAGGAGAGAAAAAGAGAAGAAAAAAAAGAGAAAAAAGAGAAAAAAGAGAAAAAAGAGAAAAAAATTAGTCTAACCTTGAAAATAAAAAAAATGGACTTACAAAAAAAAAAAAAAAAAAAAAAAAAAACAAGAAAAAAACAAGAAAAAAAATAAAAAAAGGCAAAATAAAAAAATTCATGATTAGCAAATAAAAAAAAAGAAAAAAGAAAAAAAAAAGACTTACCTGGTGAGATGAGTTGAGAAAATAAAAGTAATAAAAATATTTGAGTGATGTTTGAGGAGAGGATGAAAAGGATATGAGTGATGAATGAAAAAAAAGTCACTGACAAAATATGCAATTTCATGTTGAGCTGGTGTAAGAAAACCAATGAGCCATCCAAAAAAAAGATATTCACCATAAATTCCAAAAAAAAAAATGAATATTCAACAAACCAAAATACCAAACCAAGTAAATAAAGTACACAAAAAGGACATTTGGAGAGTACAAAAAAATAATTTAAAAAGGTGGTGAAGAGAAATGTTGGAGAGTGATAGGCATAATGACAGAGCGTATGCCAGTTGAATGAATGTTTTGTGACTCAATGGAGGGGAGAGCCAGTGCTGGTTCAGGATCCTCTTCTTCATAAAGATCATTCCACTCATCCTTTAAATCAGCTAGGATATTGTGGAGTATAATGCAAGTCGTGATCCAATGATTTGCAGTTTTGATCTCCAATTTTTTTTGAAATTGGATTCTGAGCTCCCAAAGACTAGAAAATTGTCCCTTAAAAATACCTATAGCATTTTCAATTTGTACTTTTGATTGGGCAAGGTGATAATTAAAGGCAGTTTTTGGGTCACTTTCTAAACTTGCACCACAGAAAGCAGGTATAATGTACTTTCCACTTGCATATGCTGAGTCTTCAAATAGGTACTGAGATTTGTCAAAGTATGAGTCAGGGGTTTGAGAAATCCTCATTCTTTTGAATAAGAAAGAGTCATGACATGAGCCAGGGATGACACTATGAAAAGAAATAATTTTTTTATTGAAATTGCATACAAGTTGAACAGCAATAGAGTATCTAGAAAGAAGATAAAAAGTTAGTTTATGAATGATGAGAAATTGGAGAAGATTTTGAAGAAACCTTTTTTTGTGATCAAAATAATGGTTGCCATCATGAGCAGGCTTTTGACTCAAAGGTATAGTTGTGCCATCAACAAATCCTACACAGCTAGGGAAACCTTCAGCTTGCATTACTTGAGAGGATTCATGTTGCTGTTCTGGAGTTTGCCAAGCAAGTGTTTGATACTTGAGGGAAAGGATAGAAATCATACAGCGCTTGGTGTATAATATCACAGTACCATATCCTATGTTAAAGAGATTATCCAAATGACTTACAGCAGCACTGTTTCCATTTGAATCAAAGCGACATAGTGCAACAGCAAGTTGGATGGCAGGATTACTCTGTTTGTTTTGAGAATTGTTATGAAAGATAGAATGATCAGAGATGAGTTGATAAAGTTTAAAGAAAGAATTGGGAGAAGTTCTAAAAAGTTGGGTGAATTTTAAATGAGGAATGTTGAGAATGGAGGCCAGATCATATTGGGGATCATGATAAAGATTTGGCCCCCTGGTGATGATGTAACACTTTTTGGAAAGAAAACACATATAAGCTAAAGCATCTTCCAAATCAGAGTCAGATTTATAGTAAAGAACTAAAAGAAAAGTAATAGCATTCATTGTTAAGTGAAGTAGCTTCATAGTAGAGAGGTTTTTCATTGTTGCTGGTGGAAAGGTTATGTGATGAGGGAAGTGGGAATTCACCGCCAAATGTGCAGTTGGGGTGTGTAGATAGAAAAAAAAACTTAAGTGTTCACCACCAAAATTAAGTAGCATAGAGTGAAGAAAGACTTAAGGATGGCATCAGCAATTATGAGTCATGTGACTTTCTTGCAAATCCATCATGGATGAGATGAGTTTGGGATCAGGAATTAGGAATGGAAATTGGGGTATAAGAATCTTCTGCAATTAATAATGTCTGATCCTGGAAAAAAAAATTCCTGATCCCTAATTGTGGATCCCAGAACATTGATACCCCCTAATATACAGTTTATCTGATTAAAAAGTAAACATTTTAACTAAAGTTATTTCAAAACATATTCTATCAAATTCTTTTAATAAAAAAATGTTGCTTATATTAGCTAGTGCCTTGAAAAAAAGGAATACCTTCAATTGGTAACTTCCAACAGCTATCTTATTCCTACATTTATCACAATTACAATGCCTCCATTTTTTCATGCATGTCAATGTCAAGAGCTTGGATGTGTCAAAATAAAATATCAAACTTCTCCTGTATCCTTTGAAGTTGGTATGGTTTTCAAAAGCTTTAATTTATACGCAAAACATCAAGAGGAAAAAAATAGCAAGGCCTAGATGGTTATTTCTTCCAACAATCCACTTAACATTGGAAGTTCCAGCTCCACAGAAACAGTAAGCTGTATATCTATAGTTCAAAGTGAGAATAAAAGTTTTTATGATGTTTTTATGATTTATTACATAGGGCCAGTCGCTCTTGGGGGAAGAAGTATCTTCAACAGTCTCTAGAAACTCAAATATTGGGGAAATGTATAGCTGAATAATTATGTGGCAGACAGAAAATCTTTCTCTGATTCATCATTTGAGCAAAGAAGATTGTACTCAGTATTATGATGAAGAAATTAAAATCTCAAACTTCTAGGTGATGGTGGAAAACTGGGCTCGAGAGCATTGTCTCCCTGATCCCATGCTAAATAGATATGGTTTTTAGTTAATTAAAGCTCAACCAATCATTTTTCACCAAAACATGCTGTCCTAAATTCCTTGCTCTTTATAAGTATAACTTTGAATCTCAAAAAAAAATTTCATCATCAAAGTGCTATTTAAAAATGTTTGGAGCAGGAAAAATTGTAGTTAAATGTGATGAAAGGCTGTATTTAATGGAGGAACATCAAGAACATGTAAAATACTATTCTCTTAAAACATTTCATCACCATTGTTTTATTGACTGGCTTAAGGAAAAGATAAAACTGTTCAAATTTGAGCTTCTGATTGAGAAGAAAGCCCCTGTGGAAAATGATGTAGAGTGTGATTTGATGAAGGATGTTTGTGATGGTTCAATTTGGAAAAACTTTCCCATTACCACTCCAGCTCTGGGTGGAAATGATGATGAATATACAATAACTTCAGGAAACTTAATGTTTAATTTTTATTTCAACTGGTTTAGGCCTGGTGGTAATAGGATTTGAGGTAATCAGAAGTCTTTAGGCATTATTATGATGGTGTGTATATACCTCAAGAAGATAGATACAAAATGGAAAATCTTTTTTGTATGCTATTATACCTGGACCAACAGAACCCACAAGTGACAAGCTTAATCACCTTTTAAAACCGCTGGTTAATGATCTACAAACTATATGGGATGGTATATTGATTGAAAAGACACATCTTTATCCACAAGGCTGGAAATTAAGAGTTGCATTGATCTCTTTGATAGGTGACATTCCTGCAATACAAAAATTGGCTGGCTTTTCAAGTCACTCTGCGAGTTAGTTCTTCTCTTTCAGTAATATCTTTAAAGATAAAATTAGTGAAAAGAATGTGGAAAATTTTTCATTACGGAATCATGAGGATCATATGTGCTGGGCAACAAAGTGGAAAAATTCTAAGTCACATTGGGAGTGTGTATCAATTGTTCAGAGGAGTGAGCTGAATAACCTTGAATATTGGGGTCCAACTGAATATTGCTCAATTGAAGTTATGCATTCACATATGCTTGGAAACATAAAATATCACAGTCTAAGCTATTTCCAAATACCAGATTCAGCAAAAGATCTAGAAAGAAAGCTTGAAAAGAATAAAAATTGGCATGTAAGAGAAGAAGATGACAATTTCTTTTCTGATACTTCTCTGCATAAACATTCTAAAGAACATTGTGGCATTCCACATCTGGGTATGCCACTTAGGTGAAAATTTGATTGAATATTTCTTGAAAGGAAATTTTGGTGTTACCAGGTGTTAATTTGGTTACTATGGATATTTTTGTGATGATTTTCCAACTTTGGGTATTTTCTGTGGCTCTTTTAGGTTTATTTTTGAAGATTAGTAGCAATTTTCTGGATTATAAGGCTGAATATTTGGAATTTTGGAAGGTGATTATTATCATTGGATAGCCCATATTTTTCTCTATCTTTTATGTCTTGATGGTTTTTTATCATATTTTACTGTTTTCTTAGTGTTTTACTTGATTTAGTGAATTATAGTATTATTGGTGGATATGGTGTGCTGATGGAATGGCCACTGAGCTCCAGCTCTCCAGTGATCTCTGATGAGCTCTGGTTTTCTCCAGTGATTTTCCAGTGAAAAAGCAAAGTGTACTGGAAAAATTCTGTCATGGTGGCAAAATTATCTCACTGTGGCAAATTTAGCTCACTCTGGCAAAATTAGCTCATTATGGAAAAAAGAGCTCATTGTGGCAAAATTTGCTCACAATGGGAAAGTCTGGTCACTGGGTTAAAGTTTGGTCACTGGACCAAAGTTTGGTCACTGTGCCAAAGTTTGGACACTTTATTAAAGTTTGGTTACTGTGGAAAAATTTGGTTAGAATTTATTATGCTTATTAGTTCAATAGTTTATTGTAGATCCTATGCATGTAGGGTATTGTTGGAAAGGTCTGGAGTAGAAGAATCAGATAGAAAGGCCGGATTCTTAGTCTTCTACATGTTTTTGTCTTTTTAGTTTTGATAATAACGGTCTTTTTGGAATAATTAACTACCACATTCATATTTTTCATTTCTCAACATATTTTTAAATAAAATTGTAATACCCTTATAAAATTTATACTTTTCATACCAAATTTAAAATTCAACACAACAATTATATTTACATCACATATAGGGTATCATTGGAAAGGTCTCCATCTCAGGGACTTGTTTTTATTGTTAACTCATTTAAAATAAAATCTTTATAAAAACATATAAGTCTATCTTCTCAGATCTTTCACTGGTACACCTTAATTGTTGTCATTAGTATTTCTTTTTCAACAGCTGCTATTTCTAAATCTCAATAAGAGTTTATAAATCAGAGTTTCATATATTTCAATCAATTCAAGTAGACTAGAGAGCTTAGTTATTTGAACAACCCTTATTTTACTTAGAAGGACAGGGTTTTCTTTGTTTTATACAACTCCTTTGGATTCTGCTTACAGAAAGGCAACTGTAAGAGTCTACCTACATATTTGTTGCCCAAAGTGGGGTTCAAAATCTCTAGCTTTTTCTAGGACTTTCTTAGCCTGAAAGAGGATTATTCTTTGGAACTCTAATTGATTTTATTTTATTAGCCTGCAAGAGGCTTGCTTATTTTTAATGGTTTAAATGCTTTCTTACTTTATTGGGATGTCTTCTGCAACTTTTTCTGGATCTTCTCTTCCTCTCACTCCTTCTGTAAGGATCGTTTCTTGGGATGCCCCAAAGTTTAATGGGGAGGAGGTCAAATTGTTTATTAGCAGGTATGAAGCTGCTGCTTCTGTTGATGGTGCTTCTCATGTGGATATGGTGAAGCAGGTTAGATTTTTTATTGATGATAGGGAGGTGGAAAAAGAAGTCATTTCTATGCAGGATTTCAAGGATAAGGATTGGGTAAAGCTGTCTAAGGCTATGGTTGATAGATGGGGTGTTAGGTTTACTATTCTGGACCTTAATGAAATTGTTGGTGATTGGCAGGCAAAGGGTGGTGTTTCTTCCATGGCTGATTTTAAGATGCTATGTGTTCAATTTGATGAAGTGGTCGAATATCTTATTCTGGTGGATTAATTGGTGGATGAGAATCAAGCTAAGGATCTGTTCTGGTCAGCTTGTAGTAGAGATATTCAAATGGATGTCTTGAAGGATCTCTCAAGAAAGGATTTGATGAAGGAGCTACCCAATGGCAAGCAAAAACTTCCGGCTTTAGAGGTCATCAAAGAAAAGATTCAAGCCCATCTTAAATTACTGGCATTGGAAAAGTATCAGGAGTCTTTCATTCAGTATGTCAGCATGGCTAGTGAAGTTTTGGCTGAAAAAAACAATATTATGGTCAAAGCTCAAGAAGCCAAGAAGGCTCAAATGGGACTACCAGTGGCAAAAGTTGAGGGCAAAGTGGACAACAAGATGGTCAATCATTTGGCAGATTTAACAAAGCAACTAAAGATTTTTGTCCAAGAGACTCAGAAGGCCAATAAGGCCCCAATCGTTTCTTTGTTGACATCTACTTCTTACCAATCAAGGGGATATGAACGTCAAAATTTTAACGGCAATGGCAGGAATGGGAATGGTAATGGTGGAAATGGATTTAGAGGTGTCTATGATGAGCCAAAGGTGTGCTCCTATTGTAATAGGAGGGGCATAGATATGGAGTATGTTTTACTCTAGATAAAGATTTAGATTCTGAGAGAGTTTTATTTGATGGAAAGGTTTATAAATTTCCTGATGGATTGTTCATCAAGGCCAGTGATGGAGAAGCTCCTTCTGATTTGTTTAGAAGGAATATGGCGGCTGAAAGAAGAGCCTGGTTTGAAGAACTGAAGGATGATGATGATAATACCAAGGGTGGCAAAAATGGTGATGGTAAGAGCGGTTGTAAAGCTGATAAAGGTAAAGAGAAAGAGGTCAGTAAGTCCACATTTTCAACTTCTTTTGGTGGTTTGGAGCTGGAAAAAGTTGCTACAGTGAAGGGTAACTGTATGGCTGGCAAATATTATGTTGATGCTGCTAGAGGAGCAGCTGCTACTAAAGCTAAAAGTAGCATTCAGAGCCAACTAAAGGCTAAACCTTGAAAGGCAATTAACAAGTCGAGACCTTACTTTAAGGACAAAATTTATATAATGTTGAAGGGGATTGCTGATATGGGGCCTCCTAGTTATGGAAAGTTTGATTTGAATGGTGAGCCAATGCCAGAAGATGATTCTGATTCTGAGGAGGACGTATTTTTGGCGTCACTACCCAGACCAAGTTTTAGTGGTCCCATCCCAATGGAGGGAGTAAGAAGGACTAGCAATGGATCAGGATTAGAGAAAGAAGCTGGTGATAGAGCTAAGGTTATCAGTAGTGAAGATGTTATTATGGGGGTTGAAGATGGCAATGTGGGTCCTCAAGAGGTGCCCAGGGTCAAGGTTGTTAAATAAAAAGTCCAGTACAAGCAGCCAGTAGTATTTGGTCAAGAGAATGCAATGGAAAATGTTTTAAATAGGGTGAATCAACTTCAGATTCCCTTATCTTTGGGGGAGCTTTTCACTATTAGTCCGGCACTTGCAGAGAAGCAGAAGAAGCATCTGACGAGGCGACAGGTTTCTGCTGGAGAGGTGGAATATATTTTTGAAAATTCTGAGAAGTTTAGGGAGGATTTCAAAACCCATTTTTCTGCTCCCCTGGGTTACCTGGTGGTAACTCTTAATGGTAAAGAGGTAAAGGCCTTGGTCGATTCAGGGTCTCAAATTAATTTGACTTCTTTAGAGCAAGCAAAGATTATAGGCTTGCCAATTAAAACTGGTACTGGGGGAAACCTCAGAGGTATTGGAGGGCATACAACAGAGCTGATAGGTACGGCTGAGCATGTCAAATTAGGTATTGGTGGATCTACTGGTAAGGTTCACTTTTATGTGGCCAGAGGGTCAGTTAAAACTGTTCTTGGTGGTCCTTTTTTGATGGATTTTGAGGCTTGGATTTGGTATTAGTTTGGAGATTACTGGAGAGGATATGAGGAGGCTACATATGAGGTTGGCACCTCCTGGAGATGAATATTGGGAAACACCACCAGGGATCACTACTCTGTGCCAGTGTTGTACTTGCACCAGGAAGCGGCATATTAAACGGACGTCTTCTGGTGAATTATGTTTAGAAGGGAATTTTGGAGACCCTCATTTTTCGGGGTAGCAGGGGCTGATCACTCTAATGTTGCAATCTCTCCCCGGGATGAGATCCAGGTTTGCAATAGGTCAGCTCACTTGGAGATAATTCAAGTGGATTCTCAATTATTTTCTGTTAATAATACGTTAAATTGTTATTATGTCTTCAAAATTTTGGTTTGTCTCACTTCTCTGTCAAGTTTTTTGATCACGTTCAAGAATGGATCAAGATGGAAGATGGGAAATATTATGTAGAATAAAAATTGGAATAGTTTATTTTCTGACCTCCAGAAAGAGGGTAAATTTCAATTATTTCATCAAAATTCTATAAAAAATCTTAGTACAATTAAAAAACAAAAAAATAATTTTTTGATAATTCAATTCCGGTCCTCCAGCAAGAGGATAAACTGCTAACTTTTTTTATGGGTGATTTTATGATGGATAAGGGAATTAAAGGTGTTGGGAATTTTTTTGATAAATTAGAAAAAGAAAATGGAAAAAGCTTAAATTTAAAAATGAAATAAAATATCATTCTTCATATTTTGATTCCAATTCTGATGATGAAGAGAATTCCTTTAACAAAATTTTTAATGGTGACACAAAAATAAATATTTCACCTCAAGTTTATGTAGATGTGGAAGCATAAAAATATAAAAAGGTAGCAAATAAAATACGTCCAATTAATGAACTGCTACCAGCTGAATTAAATCCACCTTTGAGAAGACCAAAGCTATCAAGAGATCCTTATGAATTTCCCTTGGTGAAGAATCCGTCTGATTTTTCTGAAACGCCAAGAATCACTTTTGATAGATTAGGTGTTTTTAATTTTGGACCCGATGGTTGGTTGTCTGGAGAAGAGAAGAAGTTGTTGTTGGATGTTATGGTCAAGCAAGAGAAGGCCATTGCTTTTGTAGAAGAGGAGAGGGGTGTGCTGAAGCATTCCTTTGGGGAGCCTTACAAGATTCCTGTAGTATGTCATGAACCATGGCAGCAAAAACCAATCCCAATTCGGGCTGCATTAAAAGAAGCTTATATCGAGGTTGTCAGAGAACAGATTTTCACTAGACTGTATGAGCAATCATCATAAAGTTATTCTAGTCTGGTATTTTGTATCAAGAAACTGAATGGAAAACTTAGAGTAGTTCATGATCTCAGGGAATTAAATAGGGTTACAATAAAGGATGCTGGTATACCACCTAGTGCTGAGGAGTTTGTGAAAGCGTTTTTTGGGAGAGTGTGTTATGTTTTAGGAGATATTATGGGGGGATATGGTCAGAGAGAGTTGCATCCAGACTCTAGGACTCTCACTACTTTTGATACACTGCTAGGATGATTAAAATTGACAAGATTACCTCAAGGAGCAAAAAATTCAGTTGCCTTTTATCAAGCTCAGATGGCTTGGATTATTCAAGATGAAATTCCTCAATATGCTTGAATCTTTATTGACAATGGAGGAATTAAACAACCTTCAACAGATTACGATAATGAAGTGTTGGAGGAGAACCCAGGAGTATGAAAATTCATCTGGGAGTATGCAATCACTTTAGAGAGGATCTTCTTTAGAATTAAAGAAGCTGGTTTAGCTATTTTGGGTTCAAAATTTTCATGTTGTGTGCCAGGTTTAGAGATTTTAGGTCATGTGGTATGTAGAGTTGGTAGGATTATGACCAAGAATAAAGTGAATAAAATTCAGTCCTGGCCAAGACCCAAGAATACAACCAAAGTTAGGGCGTTTTTAGGTGTATGTGTTTATGTTCAAATTTTTACCAAGGACTTTTCTTCATTGGCAGCTCCGTTGAGAAGGATGAAGAGAAAGGATGCAGACTTGGAGTGGGATAAAGAGTGTGAAAGGGCGTTTGAGAGATTGAAGAAGGTTGTGGGGAAGGATTTAGTCCTGAAAAAGTTAGATTATGGAAAAGATGCTGGCAGGATTTATTTAGCAGTTGACTCAAGTCAGGTTGCTTCTGGGGCAGTTTTGTCTCAGATGGATAAAGCTGGTTACATTAGGCCAGTTAGTTATGAATCTGTGGTATTCACCAAAGTTGAATCAAGATATTCTCAGCCAAAATTGGAACTGTGTGGAGTGGCAAAAATTTTAAAGAAACTTCAAAATGTTTTGTGGGGCCAACACTTTGAATTTCAAGTGGATGCCAAATCTTTAATTCAAATTATTAAATCCCCAAGTTTAACAAATGCACCTATGACCAGATGGGTAGAATTAATTCAACATTTTTCTTTTGACTTAGTTCATAAGCTTGGCAAAACTTTTACTATGCCAGATTTTTTTTAAGAAGACCACCCACTGAAGATAATTCAGACTCAGAAGAGTTCAATGAAGATATACCTATGATTAAATCCAGCACTAAAGGAGCTGAAGACTTTCCATACCCCCCTAATGAGGTTAAACTGGCAGGACTATTTTGTTTATATGATTGTGATGATGACCTCCACCAAGAGGATAAACTGGTAAATTATTTTTATGTTGATGAAATTGATGAAATTGGTGTGAATAAATTTGGTAAAAAAGAGGTAGAAGAAGATGTTGTGTATATAGATGAAGATGGATTGGTAGTTTGGGATAGTAGTAGGTTAAGTAAGGGTGTATATGTTGGAGAATTAGAGAATTTGGTTAAAAAGAGGGTGGAAAAATTAATGTGTATAAAGGGTGAAGAAGAGAAAGGTATTTCTCAATCCATTTTCTAAGAGGTCAAAAGGTTCAGATGAAGAAACTCAACATAGCTCGATTAAGAAACAAATTTGTGGCCAATGTTTATTGGCTCATTCATGTGCAGGTGATATTGGTGATAGAGAAGTGCCCATTGATATTATATTAATCGATTTTCAAGATGAAGTCTGTGGTCAGACCGGTTTTTATTTGTTTTTTGTCAAATATTTATTGACTTTAGAAAGGCCAGAAGATTGTGAAGATGATGAATGGGTGGCTATAAAAAGGAATTCATCTATGTTTTACTTGTCTGGTCAACGATTAATGAAAAGAAGGTATCCAAATCCTCAAGTAGTTTTAACTCAAAAGAAAGGGCAAGAATTAGCTTTAAAGTCACTGCATGAAGATCTTGGGAATAGAGGCGTTGGAAAAATGTTCAGAAGAATTGCTGATCAATATTTGTGGCCTGGCATAAAGATGGCTGTTAAAAAGTGGGTTCAGTCATGTTAAGAATGTCAAAGAAGAAGTTATTTAAGGCAGAAAGAGCCTGGACACGCAACCGGAGAAAATACTCTCTTTGGAAGGGTTAGTTTGGATGCCATTCATATTAAGGAGGGACAGTATAAATATTTAATTGTAGCTAGAGATGATTTATCTGGTTGGGTAGAGGCAGTGCCTCTTATTAATTTGACTCCCAAAAATGTGGCAGAATTTATTTTGAAAAATTGGGTGTATCAATATGGAGTTATGAAATTGATAACGGTAGATAGAGGTCCTGAGTTTGGGACAGAGTTTAGAGAAACTTTATCAAAAGTTGGGTCAAAGTTTAGAGTAGAAACCCCTTATTATCCTGAAGCTGAAGGTATGGTTGAAAGAGGTCATCAAGTAATTAAGGATGCTTTAGTCAAAATGTGACAACTGTATTTTCACCCTATGAACTTGTTTTTGGACAGAAAGCAGTTTTACTGGTTGATTTGGAAGCTGAATCATATCTTGGAGTTGATTGGGACATGGTCAAGACTACTGAAGAGCTATTATGTGCAAGAATGATGCAGCTAGAAAAGACAGAAGAGTACTTGGAAAAGTCATATTTGCGGTGTAGACAATCCTATATTATTAGCTATAGGCCTTGACCAAGGGAGTTGGAGAAAAACCAGAGAGAAAATCCCCTGTCCCTTTAGAAAAATAGAGTGAGATTTACTTGCTAAAGTAAGTTGATTCCTGTATTCTAAAGCCCCTTTTTCAACACACTTGACTGCTTAATGAGCCAAGAAAGTAGTCCCCAGACATACTACTAGACCAAAGAACTGAAATGTAGACCAATTTCCACACCAGAGAAAGCAAAGATACTTGATGTAGGCTGCAAATCCACACCAGAGACAGCAATAATACTTGATATAGCTTGCAAGACTATACCAGAGAATCTGTTTCCAAAGTTGAGTTAAATGAAGAACTCACTTGCAACAAACACAGCCAAATTGTGGCCAAAAAACAGTGAAAACTGAGTGAGGAAAAAGGATATCACCTCCGGATGGTTGTATTATAATTAAAGTTGCCCCAAACTGTCTTATTCACTATGTACACACAGACCACTATCTAAGAGCCCATGCACACCAACGAATTTGGCGCCTGTACCAGCCAAATTGAATAAAAGACCCTCCAGAAGCACTCCCCAACCTTCTAAAACAGAGGCAGGTGGGTTGCCCGACATCGGAGGTGCCGCTTGAAGTGGCCCGGCCTCCCTGAAGCCAGAAAATCAATAAAGACACCTAATCTACTTAGAAAAATTAACTACAACTACTAAAACCCTTAAAACACGGAATTACACTATAACAACATTGAGACATGAAATATAGAACTAAATTAGCCCTATCCAATGGTACTAAGTACTTAACCCTAAGACTTAAGGTTAGCCCATAAAACAAGAAAAAAAAAATTAAACCGCTATCTTTTGTAACTTGAGAATGAGGAAATGACCCCTTAAAACTTAGAATATAAAAAATATTATCAAGACATGAAATATATAGAAAAACCAGGGCTATCCAATGATAGTACCCACATACCCGCAGTCCCAATATTCATGGAATAAAACCAGAAAAATACCCAATTCTTCAACAGATGTCAATTAAGACATGCATAAACAGCGCCAAACCACACAACAAAGGCCCCTGCCAATGTTGGAAGACCACAGCATTCAATTTCCTCAACAGATGTATTAGCTTTAAGGCATTCTATCAAGAAAACGTTCTTTTTGGAACCATCTTCAAGTTGATCCTTGAGTTTCATCTGATTCAAAAGAGAATTGTACTTGAGAGCCTTCTCCTCTTTCATTATCTCAAATTTCTTCTCCTCCAAGTCATGTACCCTCTCATCCCTCTGTGAAATATCCTTGAATTTATTCTTCTCCAATTCTTGTCCTCTCCCATCCCTCTGTAAAGAAAGCTCCAATTTCTTCTCCTCCAAGTCTTGTGACCTATCATCCCTGCATAAAGATAGCTCATATTGTCTCTTTTGAAAGTTAAGAGTATCTAATGCAACTTCAAATTTACCTAGAGTGAAAAGGAATATTAAAGAAAGAAAAGAAAAGCTCACTTAATTTTTAAGAGGTATGCTATCACTTACCAGATTCACATCTCTCTAGAAAATCATCAATGGAAGAAAAAGGGGTTTGGGAAAAACTATCTCTGTTTTGCTTTCTTTGACTGTTGAAATTAAGAGTAGTTGATGGTCTTTGCTTTTTTTTGGAGGTAAAATTATCCTATTCATCATTGATGCTAGCTTCAGAACTGCTTTATTGTGGCTCACAGGTCTGTTAATTGGCATTTTTAGAAGTAAGAAAAAGATATGTAAATAAATAAATAAAACTACTGGACAAGAAATAAAAGCTCAATTGATTGATATCAGGTTTATTTTTATTTCCATAATTATCTATTGAAAATATATCTTGATTTGTGGAAGTAAATTGAGGGGAGGCTTTAGTAGAAGAGAATGGAAAAAGATTTCATTTGACATCATGTTCAGAGATATCATATTTTCCATCCAACATGTTTGTAGGACTAAAATTGGCTTGCTCTCCAAGTATTGAATCCATCTCTTTATAGTAAGGACATAAAGAATCAAGTTTATTGTCTATATATTTGATGCCCTTACTGATATCAAGGTCAGTAATACCAAAACCAGTGGAAGATGAAAGAGTCTTAGCCTTCTTGTATTTGGCTCAATAGTGCTTGAAGTGTTTAGACATCTGTTTAAGCAAAAGATCAATCCTTCCCTTTGTCTTTTTTATTAATTCATTGGCCATTAGAAGATATCTATTCAATTTTGATTCAGGGGGCCATTCTACTTTAGTTGCATTCTCAGTACCAAAAAAAGAATCATAATTAGCTTTAGTTTTTAGCCAGTTGATAAGTATGAGGTGATCATCTTTTTTTAATTGAACAGTCTTTGATTTCTCAGCTGAGTGGGGGAAAGAGAGAGTAGTGGGATTTGAAGAAAAACAGGGGGATGCCTGACTTTGAGAAGAACTTTGACAAAAAGGCATGTTGAGATATTTGAACATGAAAAGAAGAAGAAAAAAACAGATGAGATGGGGAGGGGTTCTGAATGGATAGAATGAATAGACAGGATGTGGTTATGACAGAAAGTAGTGCAAGATATGGCTATGACAGAATTTGTCCAAGATTTTGTTATGAAAAATTGAGGATAAAAGTGTCAGATGGAGGTGAACATTAACATTTAAAAGGTCTAATAAGGCAATTATTAGTAAAAATAATTGTGGAAGATGATTGGTTTATAATGATTTTAATCCACAATTAGTTTAATTGTGGATTGGTCAACATTGATACCCCCTAATAAATGTTTGTTTTCTTTTGGGGCGCAACAATGGCCCAACAATTACACAACAGTTAAGTAACAAGTATTTTTGGAACTTAAAGGTCTTATTTAAGTCTTAAGTGCAAAAAAAAATTATTTTGTAACTGTTGCACAGCTTTTTCTTAATTGTTGCACCCCATGGCTAAACAAACATGTGTTGTAGTGTATAGAGATACCAAAAAAATTAACTCTTTTGATCTTCTTTCTCTGCAAAGACAGCCAATTTTTCATGCTCTCCAGCTTTTTTTGTCATGAAAACAGTCTTTTTTAACTTTTCAAGGTTTGAACACTTCAAACTTCTGGTAAATGACAACTTGTCCATGATAGAAGTGACTTTACAGAGTAAGCTGCAAAGGCAAGATTTTGATTGACTTTTTTATTTTGCCTTTTGGGTTCCATGTTTTTTCTCCTTCTCCTTATTTTTCTCATTACTATCCAAGAGAACAGAAAAATCTAAAATTATAGTTACATTCCTTTCCTCAGTTAAGTCATTTGTGTCCAGAACCTGTAAGCAAACTGTTATGTGCAAATTTTAAATGGAGTCTGAATAATTAATGGCTGGATTTGCCATTGGTAGAATCATTGAGATTTCTGTCAAGATAATGAGAGAAAACATTTAGGATTTGTTTGAGAGTTGGGGAGGAGTGCTATGGACGCTATGCATTGTAAAGAGGTGTAAGAGTGGGTATTGGTTAAGGGGGTTATAAGGGGCAAGCACTGTGGAGAGCTCCCAATCGGACAACTTATCTAGTAATCCAGCTACTCTTTAGTCTGACTGCTGTATCCAGAACAGTCATTCCTGCCTTAGGCTAGTGTTAGTGCTAGTGGTAGTCTTTCTTCTTAGGTCTTAACATTTTATCCGATCTTAATTGGTGCACTATCAAAGAACAATGAGCCCCTCAGGTCAACCTTATGCAGAAACCCTTTCTGCATTGCAAGAGAAAATGACATGCTTTCAAGAACACAATGCCAGACTCATGGAGTTTCTAGCATAGGAAAGGCCTTCATATCGTGGCCCCAGGGAAGCAGAACTTGATGCTTCCAAAGCTGAGGCACAGTCATGGCCCACAACACCATCACCGCTCTTTAAAGTCCTAAAGATTGATGTCCCAGCAATCTTCAATGGAAGGCACAGTCCCCAGGCAGATCATTATGCATTTCAGTTAAATTTTTATGTCCTGCTCAACTGCCATCAGCTCCCAGATGAGCAATAAAAAATTGGATTTTTAATCTTGTATCTCACAGAAGAGGTGGTGCGCTGGACAAGGCCATATACAAAGGAACTCCTTGGAAATGGGAAGTTGGAAACAGATTTCTGTCAGTTCATGGAATCATTTGAATTAGCATTTGGTGACCCCAATGTGGCCATAACCTCAGAGCATGCTCTAAACCAGTTGCAATAGAAACACTCTGTTTCTGAGTATGTGTCCAAGCTACGGGGCCACACCAGCTATGTTACAACATGGGGAGAAGGAGCATTTATGTTTCATTTTAGAAATGGGCTCTCACATAAAATTAGGAGAACTCTAATGAGTCACCCTTTCCAACCTCCCTCCAAGTGCTCATGTAAATAGCCATTCAAATGGATAACAGGTTCACACATCAGAAAATGGATGGCTGGAGTGGTGCTCATAATTGTCCCAACTATGCCCCATCAGGAGGGGCCAGTGCCAGGAGCCCAAATTCCATGGAAATTGATGCAGTCAACATATTTGGTGATAGTGGGAAGAAAAGGCTATCTGATGATGAATAACAGAGGCATATGAGTAGAGGGTTGTGCCTCAGATTTGGAAATGGTGGTCATCTAGAAAGGGAGTGTAAAGGGAAGATCAAGGTTAGTGAGGTGGAGGATAGCGCAGGTAAAATACAGCGCTCAAAAGTGAAGGTTTTTCCCTCCTTGAGCCAATTAGAGTGAAAGTGTAAGGTAGATTTAGTAGAGGAATTATCAGCATGTAAGCCACTTGAAGTAAATGATATTTGCATCATACTAAACTTGACTTCAATGACCCTTGATGCAACAACACATGTACAAGCCCTACTGGACTGTGGGGCAACAGATTGTTTTATTTCTAACAAGTTTTTACAGAGAAATAAAAAGAAAAAAGAAAAATTGGACCACCCTAAGTGTCTAGTTATGTTTGAAAGATCCCCAGGTGGGGGAGGAGAAGTAAGAGAAAAGGTTTCTCTTAGGTTTTGGTGTGATGGAAGGGAGTTGCAGTGCATGGTATATGTGACAAACCTGAAGGGCAATTATTACATGGCTGGACTAATATAACTCACACATCTACTGGAAGGAAAAGAAGGCTCAGATGGGAAGGAAAGAGGACACTGGAGCTAAAGTATTGGCCCCCTGGCCCTTTAAGGGGTCAGGGGCCCATTCCAGCGAGTCTTCTGATGTTTTGTTATCATCAGTTGACTTTCCAACAGAAATGATGCTTTCTCTTGATTCTAAGCAACAGGCTGGGGATGGGTTACGAATAGGGAGCTCCAGAGAGGGCTAAAAGGGCGATGAAAGGTGCCTAAAGTAGGAGAAGGTGCAAAAGAAGAAGGATAAGGCAGAAGATGGGAAGGTGGATGGCACAAAGAAAGAATTTTTCCACTGGCCTCTGAAGGGGTCAGGGGTCACTTCCGGAAAGTCTCCTGGTGTTTCATTATCATCAGTAGACTTGCTGCAAGAACTGACACTTTTTCTTGAAGCTAAGTTTCAGGACTTGGAGGGAGTTCTGTAGTAAGAAGAGGAACTGGAATGCAAGCAACAGCTTGGAACATATCTACCAAGATTTCACCCAAGGTCCAGTCCTCAAAGAAAACAAAAAGCCTCAAGGAAATAGTCCCTGAATCTTACTGGGAATTTTTACTCCTGTTTGAAGATGAAAAAGTAAAGACCCTACCACCTCATCAACCATATGACTTTGCCATTGATCTTATGCCAGGCACAACCCCTCAATTTAGCTGCATAATCCCATTATCAACCCTAGATTCAATAGTGCTAGAAGAGATGATAGATGAAAATTTAAAGAATGGTTTTATTAGGGAATCTAAATCTCTCTGGGCTGTTCCTGTGATCTTTTCAGGAAAAAAATATGGTTCATTAAGACCTTGTATGAATTTCAGAAACTTAAATGTGCTGAAAGTAAAGAACAGATATCCCCTTCCCTTGACTAGTGGGCTAATTGATAGCCTTCAAGGTGCAGAGATCTTCACTTCCCTAGATCTTAGGGAAGGGTACCAAAACATAAGAGTGAAAGAAGGTGATTAACACTGACCAGATATCTGCACCAAATTTTGTTATTTTGAATGGTTGGTAATGCCATTTGGTCCATGTAATGCACCTGCCACTTTCTAACATTTCACCAACAGCATATTTAGAGACTGAGTTTTGATAGATGTGGAAGTATACCTGGATGACATCCTGATTTACTCTAGATCAATGGAAGAGCACTAGATATGTGTGAGAGACTGTTTGAAGTGCTTGAGGGAGGCCCAAGTATGGCTAAAACTGGAGAAATGTGTCTTATCAGTAGGTGAAATCCCCTTCCTGGGTTTGATCATTTCAAAGAATAGAGTGCAAATGGAACAGGGGAAAGTAAAGGCAGTAACAGAATCGCCAATTCCAACATCAGTAAAGAAGCTCCATTCATTCATTAGTTTTGCAAATTTTAACCAGCATTTTATTGAAAATTACTCCCACATTTTCTGACCATTTCACAACCTCACAAAGGAGGAATTCAAGTTTTTCTGGACAGGTAGCCAACAAGATGTGTTTGACTATCTGGAAAGACAATTTGTGACAGCCCCTATTCTTGCAATCCCTGACTTATTAAATCCATTTTTTCTGGAATGTGACTGCTCAGATTTTTCACTAGGTGCAGTATTATCCCAATATAGTTCTGAAAATTTCTTGCACCCAGTAGTATATTTTGCACAAACACTGCTAGGTGCCAAATTGAACTATAAAATATATGATAAGAAGCTATTGGAACTAGTTGAATCAGTACACACCTGGAGCCACTATTTGGAAGGAGGGTCTCACAGACTACATGTTATTATTTACACAGATCATAGAAACTTAGAAACCTTCCTTACCACTTAAAAGTTGACTTGCTGGCAAGCACACTGGGAAGAAGTGCTAATTAGAATCAATTTTTTTGTTACATTCTGACCAGGGGATAAAAGTGGCAAACCTGATGCACTATTGCAACTTCCTGACTTGCACCCAGCACCAGACCAGCTACATACTGCTGGCACTACATTATTGAAGGGGGACCTTATAGAGGGGGTAATCCTAGAAGAGGTGGAGTTGGAAGATGAAGATTTGATGGAATGGGTAAGGAGGGAGCAGGAAAAGGATGAAGGGGTTCAGTAGTTTCTGAAGGTGCTGTTATCAAAATAAGTATTGGTAAGGAAAGGATTGGAGGAGTACCACCTAGAAGGGGAAGCACTATAATGGAATGGGAGTATAGTGGTGCCAAATGATGAAGAGAATAAGAGGCAGGTGGTCAAATGAAGGTATGAATCCCCCATAGCAGCGCACCCAGGACTGCTGAAGACTGTGGAGCTTGTGAATTGCAACTTTAACTGGAAGCCCATGAAGGCATATTTCCAGTGCTATGTAGCAGCATGCAACTCTTTCCAGAGAAAAAAGATTGACCCAATAACAACAGCACTGATACCAATAAACATCCATAGAAGGAGCTCTCCTATGATCTAATAATGTAATTACACAAGTCTCAAGGAAAGAATTTTATCCTCACAGTAGTTAACCACAGCACCAAGATGGCACACTTCATCCCCACCACTGCTAAGGTTACATCAGAGGGAATTTCAGACTTAATGGTGGAACATGTCTGGAAACTATATGGGTTTCCTGAAAGTATAGTATCAGATAGGGGAAGTAATTTTAACTATAAATTTTTAAAAGAAATGCATGAGCAACTTAACATTAATCCTATCTTATCAACAGCATGGCATCAGCAAACTGACTGGGAATCTGAAATAGTGAATAAGGCAATTGAACAATACTTGTGCCACTTTATTAACTATTAGCAAGATGATTGGGTATAGCTGTTACCATTAGCTGAATTCTCATACAACAACCAGGCACATTCTGCAATAGGAATGTCACCATGCTATGCTAGCTATGGATATCATCAAACATTCTCAATTGGTACCCCATCCACGTTACAAGTCCCAGAAGCAGAAGAGCCAATCCAAAGAATATTGAGTATATGTCAAGAGCTAGAAGCAGCTCTCAAGTTATCTCAACAATCAAGGGAGGACCCAGCATCATGCGCTACAGGTAGGTGACAAGGTCTGGTTGAGCTCATATTTCCTTTCCATATTGTACCCCAGCACTAAATTAGATCACAAAAAAGTGGGGCCATTCAAAGTCAAACGCAGGGTATCTGACTCAACTTATGAACTGGAACTATCAATCTCAATGAGGCAAGTACATCCAGTTTTCAAAATTTCATTGCTCACAAAGCATAAAGAAGATACTATTCCAGGACACCCAGAAGAGCCACCAGCACAAATCCAGGTGGAAAAATGAAGAGGAGTTTGAAGTGGAAAAGGTTGTTTCTAAGAGGGTGTATAGGGGAAAGTTTCAGTACTTGGCTCATTGGAAAGGTTATGGGGTTGGAGATAGGCCCTGGGAGCTGGTGGAAAATTTGGTGAATGCAAAGAAAAGGTTTAAGAAGTTTGAGAAGGGGCGTAGGGGACAGGAGGGGTAAAAGAGGTAGTAATATTAAGATTTGGTTGAGAGGTGGGTAGGAGGAGCACTATGGGTTTCAGCCTAGGTATCTCCAGAACTGAGTAATTCTTATGTTTAAATTAAGATAACCTTAATTACATTAAGCTTATTACTTAAAAATAAGGTTAAAATACTTATATATATGGTTATAATACATATATATATAATAGGGGGTATCAATGTTCAGGGATCCACAATTAAATTAATTGCGGATAAAAATCCTTATGCCCCAATTATCTTCCACAATTATTTTTGCTAATAATTGGGTTATTAGACACTTTATGTGTCAATTTTCACCTCTTATCTGACATTTTTCTACTCAATTTTTCAAAACCACATCTTGGACAACTTTCTGTCATAACCACATGTTGCACAACTTTCTGCCATAACCACATCTTGGACTACTCTCTGGATATGCCTCATGGATGTGATGAGTTTGGGATCAGGAATTAAGAATGGAAATTGGGGTATATAAGGCAGGATAATGCATTATCATGGATTCCTTATCCACTAGCCCCGGGGCTAGTGGATAAGAATCTTCCACAATCAATAATGTCTGATCCTGGGAAAAAAAAATTCCTGATCCCTAATTGTGGATCCCTGAACATTGATACTCCCTAATTATTACGCTATTATATGACTTATAGTAGTTTAAATAGCTTATCCCTAGCCTAATAATACTTATTAAGGTGTTAATAGAGTCATAATATACTTATCTTAAGTGATATTAAGTAATTATAGACATACATAAGCTAATATGTATACATAAACCTCATATTCAGTGAAATATGTAGTTATATTATGTATATTTAGGTCCATAAGTGGGTTTTAACCTCTTAATAGCCTATAAACTTTATTTTTCTGCTTATATTAGGTCATATGGATGTATTCAGTGGACTCACAATGCCTACACAAGCATATACACCTACTTCAGGCGCATATATCCAGTTTGGACAACTTAATCTGCTTCCTTGGATAGATTTTCATGGATTTATGAGTTGGGATATGATTTCTGGGTTAATATGGATGCTTGGGGATGTTATTGGGGGCTTGGACAGTTAATTTGGTTCCTTTATATGCTTTGGGTTTCATTATATACTCTTTGGATGAGTTATTTTACCTGTTTCTTTATGGTATCCGCTTTTATCTGTTTATTCTATTTATGGTATAGGACTGTGGTATCATTAATTGTGATGGAGGGTCCTTACTGGAGGTCTGGGTGTTGAAACTGCTTGAAGTGGATGCCATGGGGAGGTGATAGGCCCTCACAGTGCTGTAATTGCCGGGGATAGCAGTGACATCATCTGGATTGAAGGTCTGTGCACTCCAGTAGATTTTGGTATAAGTAAGGAAGGATTTGATGGGTTATTGGACATCACTTACTTACTATACTTCAAATAAACATTATAAAACAATTATTATCATATATAAATATATTATAAGGCATTTATAAATTGATATTATCTTTATATAAGCTATAACTATATTTTATTAATCTATTTTCCACCATTAGCACGTATAAAATCCAAGTATTGTGAGTTTATATTGAGAATAACTATTTTATTAGTCTTCCCCTGAGGTTTAATCACTAAATCATTTAACAATAAGTAGTAGGACCATTAATATTTACTATTAAATCATACTTAGATACTAGCATAAACTGACAATGGGCGCTATGCATTGTAAAGAGGTGGAAGAGTGGGTATTGCGTAAGGGGGTTATAAGGGGCAAGCATTGTGGAGCACTCCCCATTGGACAACTTATCTAGTAATCCAGCTACTCTCTAGTCTCACTGCTGTATCCAGCACAGTCAGTCCCGCCTTAGACTAGTGTTAGCACTAGTGGTAGTCCGCCTTCTTAGGTCTTAACAAAAACATAAGTAGTTAAAGAATGAAAAGAGAGAAATCAAAAAAAAAAAAAAAAAAAAATCCAGATGATACTGGGAGATGGAGGTGGATGGAGAAGGATGAGGGGAAAGGGGAGCTCTGAACTGGATGGAGAAAATCACCAGCCAGGTAGAGAAAAAAAATGCTGACTGAGAAATCAGCATTTCTCATGTCAAAGGTGAAGGTGCATTTTTTTGACATGGCTGACAACCTTGACAAACACATGAGAATGGATGAAATGTGGGGGGTGGGGAGGCCAACTGGCTCAAAAGTGTTTTCAAAAATTTGCAAAAAACCGAAAGTGTTTTTACAATGGCTGTATTTCTTAGCACAAAAATACATCTACAAAACTCAACTTTAATAATTAGCAAAAAGGTGTTTTTCATGCAGGATATTCCATATATGAAAAAATAATCGTGGCTGATTTGGCGAAAAATAGAAAGATTTTGAAATGGCAGATTACCAACTTTGGTACCCTGTATTGGGTATATCCTATTTGGTGCATAGTGATGTCAATCCCCAATTGTTCTCCCTCAAACTCAACACCTAATGGTATTTTTTAAAATGTACTAATATGTTATATGGCAGTTTACTGTATATATATTATAAATCATTAGCTGATATCGACATGGTAAGAGTACGTCAATATGGCGGACCAGCATATTAATTACACCGCACTCTACAACAATTATGATCCATATTGCATGTAGCCAAGCCCAACACAAACAATGATTATCGTTAAGAGCTTAGATTTGCCAGTAATTTTATTTCAAACAAGAGGCTTCACAACAGGTTGGACAACCACACCTGGTCTGATTAGAATGTCGGGCCGAATCATATGCCGATGTTGTGACATGGTGGTAAATTCCGGTCCCAATGGTTGCCTCATTTTATGTTCATGTTGACTTCTACTGGTGTACGGGAATGGTAGAGACTTGGTCGCGTACTTGGCGGTATGTTTTAAATTCTTTTTTTCAGATATAATCACATGAGATAGTTTAGCATCTGCTCGGGCAGACGGGTCAACCCCTGGTGTTGTTTTGATAAATTTCCGAGCCTGCTTAGATTTTCTTACCCCCTTACCAGACCATTGACCCTGAAAAAAAATTAATAAGTTAATAAGAAATTGGTTTATCTCTAAAAGGCTAAATATGCCAACGTAGTTGATACAAAATATAACTAGCTTGTAACTCACCCAGCCTGGCAAGGTGACATCCTCCTCTTTAGGAGCATCATTTTCTATTTCTAGTCTTTTTTCTTCCTCAAAATCTGCTACTACTGCATCATCTGCGAATGCCTGAGAGACTAGTTCACGTTGCTCAAAGGCCGTTCGTCCATTTGAGTTGACTTTCCGTTTTTTTTCTTTTCGGATAATAGCATCCTCTGCTGGCTTGTCACTATCTTCCATGTTTTTCAAAGCTTGCGCCCCCACGTCGGGAGCGAGAAAAGTGTCCACACTAATTTCTACTTCAGCTTCTTGCCTGGCAGCATCCGTCTCTTCCTTGTTCTTGCGCTTTTTTTTATCGACCTTTTGCTTGGCTTTTTCCGCCTGCACCATAGTATTTTGTCCATTCTTCAAATTCGACAAGCCTTTTGTCTTTGTCCCTTCCTCACCTTGACTCTCCAAATTTAGCCAAGGATTAATTCCTTTATTCGATTCTGATTGGCAAAAAAGCGTTTTAGAAGCTTCAGTAGAATCAACAGTAACCTTTTTAGAGATGATGTGATTATCCTCAGTGTTGACGAAGTCGCTTGTCTGTATGACCGCCCCTTTGTCGCAAGGGAGGACTTTCTCTCCCTTCTTAATGGGCAATCAGAATTCTTTCAAAAAAATGGGTTTGATTAAAAAAGATAATTAATCGAATGACTCACTTGTTTAGCTACAAAAACCAATCTACCCGGATTACCCTGAACTTTTTTCCCAGTGCCAACATTTTCTTCCTCCTCATTCAAGTCATCTATGCCTTCAAGTTGATGTCTCAATTTCAGAGCCATTTCGTCTGCCTCTTTTTGCCGAGCAGCTGAGGCTTTTTGCATAAATTTCATTGCCATCAGACCGCTGGGCGGAGGAGTGTTTGTTTCAGAGTCTAGAAGTGAGAGTTGATGAAGTGCTTTCTCCTTAATTTGGTCAATGTCTTGGGAATCGTCAAAATCACTATTTGAATTATCATCTTCACTGGCACAGCTATCATCAGAACGCCTTTCATTGCCAGATATTTTGCGTCGAAGAAGTTCTTCTCTTCGAATTCGCTCCTGAATAGCATTATTTGCTTCTTCATCTAATCCCTTCAATACAGCCACATTCTTCGCCCATTTTCCCTGACTAGAATGCTTCAAAGAAATTCTTTCACGTGCACGTTCTAAATCCAAACGTTCCTTTTCCTGATTTACCCTATCGCCACCATCAATTTTATCAAGTTCTTGCATTAAAGACATATCTATTCGACTCGGGTCCTCAATATCTTTACCCTTTTCGTTGGCCTTCCGTCGAATTTTTCGGAATGTTTTACTTTTAATTTTTGCTACTCGTTTGGCCTTCCTCTCTGCCCTAAACATCATTTCTCGAGTGAGTTTAGCCTCTAATTCCTTTTCTCGAATTTGGGAAGCAGTCAATCGAGCTATTTGGAGTTTAGTGTCTTCTTCGGCTTGGATATGCTTGACTGCCATTTTGCCAAAAGACATTAAGTTCGTCACTTCAGATTCCAATTCATTTCGAGGATTGAAATGATTATTCCATCTAGCAGAGTCAGGTTCCTGGTCAACTTTAATCGCTCGTGAATTTGTGCTATCAGGTAATACAAATCTGTCTTTACCATCCTTATTGCGGCCAGAAAGACCTCTAGCGGCCAGGGTGGTGAGATCCCACTTGGCAAGCTCTGCTTTTGTAAGCTCATAAGCTGCTTGCCTTTCGAGCTTCTGTTGTAATCGAAATTCTGGAGGTGCAGAGAGTGCTGCACTGGGTACAGAGCCACCAGATGTCGTTTTCATAAGGGGTTTGAGAGTTTTCTTGAGATGAGAAAGATCATGTTCTAAGGGCAAAGAATTAAGGAGATGATCCATATTGATTCGATTAGATTGATTTTCACTTGAAACTCCCAATTCATTTTCCTGTGTAACTTCGGTACGAACAGGCAAAAGTCGGCGATTTGTAAGAGCATCAGAGTCAATTTGAGAGGTGGGCTCCTCAGTCCTCACTTGGTCCTTTCTTTTACTTTTGAGAGAATTTTTTTTCAAACTTTCAACTACGCCTATCAACTTTTCAAAATTTGTATCAACTTCAGAGTCTTCTTCGTCGCCAAACTCTTCTAAGTCTATCGATCCAAACTCTGATTCGCTCATACTGACCTCGGTTTGAGAATTGGATACAGATTTTTCCTCGTCTTCTTCGTCACTGAAGTCATTATCACTCGGAGCCCCAGCGTCGAGCATTTCAGAAGCATTTATAAACATCTCATCACAGTTATCTTCATCCAATTCATCCTTAGAGTAAGAAGATTCTGACAAATCAACGTCCATTACTCCAGAAAAACGAACGCTGGGTTTCTGCATGCAATTCCAGAAACACAAAATTTCAATAAAAATGAAAAATGACAAGAAAATGAAAGCATGAGGTTCTTTACCTTCAGATAAGTTTTTTTATTTTTTCTTTGATCATCAAACTCTCCCATCGCTTCATCAGAATTGATACTCTCGTCATCCTCACTATCAACTACACCGGTCATTACGTCTTGATCAGGTCCATCTAAATCGTTTTCAAGTTTTTCTTGAATCAGTTTTCTCATTTCATAATCTTCATCGTCTGCATTTTCTAATTGGACATTGCCCCCAAGAGGAATTCTAGATTGTCCTCTGCTTGTAAGTCTAAAATCATCAACTTGATTGCCTTTCATCCTCCCTAATTTATGAGTTGAATCGAATTCATAAATTTCATCACTAGGTTCCTTCTGTCCTTTGCTTTGCTTTTCTGATTTTTTATCACCATTTTGAGTTGCATGGCGAAAATTTCTTGTTTTTTCCAAGAGTTGAAGGTTTATTCCTTGTCTTCCCCTTCGTGCTGATTTAATCATGTTGGATATGAAACAAAGGAGAAAATACAGTTGAGTAGCAAGGAATATAATTTGCCTGATATAGTTATACCGAAGTAAAAATTTTCAAGGATAACTAACTATGCATTGTGCATATCAGGGTTATGCAATACATGCAATCTGCACCTCTATATTAGGGGGTATCAAAGTCAGAAATCTTCCATTTCAAAATACCTCTTTTTTCCACCAAATCAACCATGATTAATTTTAAAATGTGCTATATTGTGCCCCAAAAAACAGCTTTTTACTGATAATCAATGTCAAGTTTTTGGCTTTCTTTATGTGATGTGAAATACCTTTTAAATAATTAAAATTTTTAACTTTGATACCCCCTATTGAATATCTGCCCAAAACAAGCGATCCAAGTGCTATCAATAGGAAGAAAAATTTGGGGACTCAGGATAAGGTGTCTGTCCTTAACTTCATTTCAGCCCTATTTTTTTTTTCGTCTTCAATTTCTCTTTGAACCTGATACGTTTAAAATTGAATGAATTGAGCGTAGAAAGTTAACATGGTGTCAAATCATATCTTGTTTTCAATTAGCAATGAAGTTTTGGATAAACTTCTAGTATAAGACACCAAATTTTCTTTGTAGCTCTAGCATAAACCGGTCGAAGTGTAACACAATAAGTATCTTACAGCTGAACCACCAAATTTTACAGTTTTTTTGTATCCAAAATCAAAATTTAACAAAATAAAATAAATTTTGGTGGGCAAAAATTTAGGTTCTAGGGTTAAAATATAATGAGTAAGTGTCTAAAGAGATTTGAGTAATTTATTAAAAATATCATCAGCTGGTTTTAGTGATGAAAATCAACGATTCTTCCTAGGATCAAGATTCAGTAGCTCTCAGGCCTATGGACACATTAGGGGGTATCAAAGTTAGAAATTTGTAATTATTTAAAAGGTATTTCACAGCACAAAAAGAAAGACAGAAACATGACATTAATTCAGAGTAAATAGGTGATTAGGGGGTAAAATATGGCATATTTAAAAAAATAATCATGGTTGTTTTGGTGGGAAAAAGAGGTATTTTGAAATGGAAGTTTTCTAACTTTGATACCCCCTATTGGGATCAGGAATCCCCCTGGGAGTATATTCAATTTAAGGACCTAGTTATGTGGAAAAGGGAAGAGGCGAGAAATGAAATAAGATCTCACTTAGACTGGTATTCTTTCCCTTTTTTTTCTTCCTTTCCTTTTAATTTTACTATTACTATTATTATTATTATTATTATTTGGTAAGTTTGGATGTGTAAGTTGAAGTAACTATCAAATTATATTGACATCTGCAAGAAATTTTTTAATACATATACTTAAAGGAGGCTTCAATAGAACCATCTTTTTGAACTTGAATGCTGACCACCTCTTTATTTCTAGTGTTTTCCCTCTATTCAGTTGGTAATATCTCTTGCTCATGGCTTCCTTTCACTAATGAGTGTTAGATAACCCTTGCACACTCACTCTATAAAATTTGGTGTTGAATTTCTATTATAATTTCACTCCAATGAGATTAGAATTAGATTACTATTGCCATTTGTCATCCTTGAAGTTGACATTGTTGTTATGGCAGCTAGGTAAGATGAAAGTGGCTAAATGAGGCTAAAGATATGTCAGTTTATCTAGTATATAAGTATGATTTAATAGTATTTATTAATAGTCCTACTACTTATTGGTAAATTATTTAGTGATTAAACCTCAGGGGAAGACTAATTAAATAGTTATACTCAAATAAAACTCACAATACTTGGATTTAAATGTGTGCTGGTGGTGGAAAATAGATGAATAGAATATAGTTATAGCTTATATAAAGATAATATCAATTTATAAAGGCTTTATAATATATTTCTGAATGATAATAATTGTGTTATAATGTTTATTTGAATTGTAGTAAGTAAGTGATGTCTAATAACCGCCAAAATCCTCCTTTACTTATACCAAAATCCACTGGAGTGCACAGACCTTCAATCCAGCTGATGTCACTGCTATCCCCGGCAATTACAGCACTGTGAGGGCCCATAACCTCCCCATGGCATCCACTTCAAGAAGATTCAACACCCAGACCTCCAGTAAGGACCCTCCATCACAATTAATGATAACACAGACCCATACCATAAATAGAAAATCCAGATAAAAGCAGATACCATAAAGAAACAGGTAAAATAACTCATCCAAATAGAATATAATGAAACCCAAAGCATATAAAGGAAACAAATGAAATGTCCAAGCCCCCAAAAACATCCCCAAGAATCCATATTAACCCAGAAATGACCTCCCAACCCATAAATCCGTGAATATCCATCCAAGGAAGCAGATTAAGTTGTCCAAACTGAGTGTATGCGCCTGAAATAGATATATATGCTTCTGCAGGCGTTGTTAGTCCACTGGATACATCCATATGACCTAAAATAAGCAGAAAAACAAAGTTTATAGGCTATTAAGAGGCTAAAACCCACTTAAATACCTAAATATACATAATATACTGCATATTTCACTGAATATGAGATTTATGTATACATATAAGCTTATGTATTTCAATAATTACTTAATATCACTTAAGATAAATAATTTATGACTCCATTAAGACCTTAATAAGTATTACTAGGCTATGGATAAGCTATTTAAACTACCATAATTTATATAATAGAGTAATAATTATATATATATATGTAATATAATCATATATATTATTATTTTAACCTTATTTTTAAGATATAAGCTTGATGTACTTAAGGTTATCTTATTTTAAGTATAACAAATACTCAGTCCTAGATATATCTAGGCTGACAAGATAAAAGGTGGCCCTTTAAGCCCTCTCAAATTTAATTATGCATGTATTATCAAACTTATTTCAGATTTACAAAACATAATATAAATGTTTTTTAAGAAAATATATATATATGAGGTCATTCTGTTTATTGATGGTGATTTCATTTATTTATTCTAAAGAAAGGCCTAGGTTCCAATGAATTTCTTGAAAAATGGAGCTCAGCAAGGGTTTTATAGCTTTGTGTAATCTTTTATAATACAACAAAGCAGGAAAGAGTAAAAACATAAGAAAATTCAATTTTAAAGAATTAAAAATGAAATTAACCCTTATTATATGCCCATGATTTAACTAATCTTAGACCACCTAATATATCTGCTGATTCTCTTCACTATAAATACATGTCAGCCAGGCTGTCCCAGGAGCCCAGTAAATAAACATACAATTTATTGGAATTAAATAAAGACATAATAATTGCAGAGTATGCATTTAAAATTAATATTATATTACATAATAAATTTATATTAATATTTTATTTATATAAATAAAGTAAATATTATTTTAATTTTATTATAAGATAATTTAAAAGCATTTAATTCCATAACAAAGGACACATTGTTTATTTAATAATTATAAATTAATTAATTAAAAACTTATAAGATAATTATATTCAAGTGCTAATCTTATATTGTAATTACTTTAATTAATTAAATTTAATTATTAAAATATACTTTTTCATATACTATTATCCATAATTATTGCCGCTGTTTTTTGGACCCTTAATTGTGTCAATAAAAATTAAAATAAATTATAATACTTATTTTATAAAATAGTATTATAATTCTCAACTTAATTTAGTAATAAATTAATTAATTGTTTCATTTAAATTAATTATTTAATTACATAGTTGGAACAATTAATTAATTTCTTTATACTAAATTAAAATTGATTACATATTTTGTTGCGTCAAAATATTTTTTCTTGTTTCACTTAAAAACCCTTAAAGCAGACTGTACCATCTGTTTTGAATTATTTTTCTCATAGTTCCTATGTCTCAGGCTTGTTTAGTTACTCACTATTTTTACTTACTGATTTGGGAATTGGTTGTGGGGAAATTTGGTTCTTATTTGGGGTTTTAATTATCTGTTTCATATTTTTCTCTAAATTGTTATGTTTCACTTATTATTTTATTTTCTTGTTTCATCTTATTATGATTCTTGTATTTACAAATGTAGTGGCGCTTCAGAGGATCCATTGCCTATAAAAAGGCCTTGGATAATCCCCTGTAGCCTCATCACTTACTATACAAACCAAATCTGAACAAACTGTCAATATAATACGTTTTATTATTATTTTTATTAGCATTAAAATTCTAATTTAAATTCTATATAGCTATTTACAGGTTGCTTTAAGGCTGATAGTAATTATAGTGTTTTCCACGCAGAACCCTTACTTTAAATAATATTGTCATTAAATAAAACCTCATTTTGTTTCATCCCTCAAGTAACTCGTCGTTGCTTCTCTTTAAATAAATTATTACTTTATTTCTTTTATTTTATATAAAACTTTCTTGCCTATTTTCTTTTCCTCCTCTTTTCCTTCTCCCTTTCTTACCTTCTTCTAGACAACTGGCCGACAATACATTAATGAAGAGTATAAAAGCATCTAGCACCATTTTATTAAACCCCCTTGATATGTATACTTTCCCAAAAAAGAAGAAAAAAAAAGAAAAAAAATATTTTCTCACCACCATTCAAATCAACTCAATTGGAAAATTGGTGATTCATTATTTTTTTCATCAACATGTGTAAATTTACACAATTTTTCAATAGTGATAAGTAATTCATTACCCACACACCATTTTTTTCATCAATCCAGTCCAGTTTATGGACCTTGAAACACAGAAATTCTTATCACTATTCATCTTTGCAATAATTATTGATAGATTCTTTCTTCAACATGGGAGTACATATAGTTAATGTTGAATTAAGATGACTTGTATTTAATGATGATTGAAGAAAAATTAACTACTTTTCCATATCCATTACTTCATATACTAGCTTAAATAGTATCATTATATGAGATTAAGGCATGTGTGAAAAAAAACAAAGTGTATTGATTGATTGAAAAAGTGGTTTGTGTTTCTATGTAACTCCCATGTTGGATTAAAGAATTAATACAGTGGTTGTTTCCTTTATTTCAGTATTTTAAGTCATCAGTAATATGCAATTAATTCTTACAATTTTTCTGAAACAGTGATAGATGCCCTTTATCAAAAATAAAAACACAAAAAGAATTAATAGTAAAATGATGAAAAATAATATCCTATATCCCACATACTGCTATTAATATATCCATATTAATAATCCCATACCTATACACAATAACCTCAAACCAAATACATCTAACAAACCAATGAAATGTATATTGCATAAAAAATTGCATTTAAATCACATTCTGTACTTCAAGTAAGTCACATATCATGTGTCATGCACAGGGGAGGAAAATGGTGAACTAGATGTCTATTTCAGTTTTGTGGACCTGCTCTATTCCTAGGTGCATTTTTGTGACAAGCCATTAAATGTCACTTTTTTAAACCACCTTATTTTTTGCCTTTGAAAGAAGATTAAGGTGGTGTGGTGTGGGGAGGCTTGTAAGAGAGGAGGAGAGGAGGTGCAAAAGGTGTAGGGTGAGGTTGCAAAGTGTAAGAAAGAAGCGGGTGAAGTATATGAGTGGTAAAAAAAAGAATGAAAAACTAAAAAAAGAAAGTAATAGAATTTCTGGATTAATACATGAAGAGGAGAGGACATGAGTCAAGAAGATTCCAATTTCAGAAAAGCTAAAAATAAGGTGGTGTCAAACAGGGTCACTCCACAAATCAGACCCAGAATTGTAACCTGCATCTAAAAGCTGAACAGGACATCTAGTTCAGGAATTTTTCCTTCTATGATGTGTCACATGACACTCATTCACATAAAAAAAATATATAAAAAAATCTTCCTCTTTTCTGACACCACTACTATCTAAATATATATATATATATATATATATATATATAATGAATGCTCAATGCAACAAAAAAAGAAAGAAAGAACAAAAAATATAAATAAATAAATTAGCATATCTCAAACATTAGAATACACACTTTCCAGAATTCAGCCTCAAAAATTTATTCCAAGATGTCTTGATAAATGGAAGACTATGAGTTAGGGGTCTTAAAAATAAGGTTGAATACTCCCTACTTTTATGCCAATATATGAAAATTCTTGTACCAGGTGCTGACTAATCATCATTAGGGGATGTAGTCTGTGAATAGTGTGTATGTACCTGAAAAAGGGAATATTGAGTTACAAACACACCATTCAAGTACACCTTTCCTTGGAAATTGTATGTACAGTCCCCTCCAGAAAGTAATTTTCACTTGTTTTTTTAATTGCAAGAAAATCATTTGCACTTTCACTTCAAGGAAATGTAACTTGGTAACATAAGACATATAGAAAAATAATATAACATGAAATATAAAAAAAGGTGCTTTGTGTTCTAATGGAATATGTTTGTATGTACATTCCCCTCCAGAAAGTTATTGTCACTTGATTTTTTAATTGAAAGAAGATTACTTGTACTTTCACTACGAGTGAATGTAACTTGGTCATATAAGACATATAGAAAAAAATATAACATTTGATATAAAAAAATTGCTTTGTGTTCTAATGGCATAAGTTTTTCTGAGAGGCCATTTTAAAAATAAATGAGGAAATATATCAGTGAATGCTAGTACTTAATTATGATTTGATAGTAAATATTAACAGTCCTACTACTTAATAATAAATAATGTTTAGATTAAACCTCAGAAAAAGACTAATAAAACTGTTATGACCAATTGTTAATTCAAAATACTTGGATTGGTGCGTACTAGTGGTGGAAATAGGCTAATAAAATATAGTTATAGTTAATATAAAGATAATATCAATTTAAAAAGGCTTTAAAATATATTTTTATACTCTAATAATTGTTTAATGGTGCTTATATGATTTTTGGTAGGTAATTGATGTCCAATAGCCCACCAAATCCTCGCTTACTTATACCAAAATCCACTGGAGTGCACAGACTTTCAATCCAGATGATGTCACTGCTATCCACAGCTATTACAGAGCTGTGAGAGCTCATCAACTCCCCATAACTTCCACTTCAAGAATTTTCAACCCCCAGACTTCCAGTAAGGACCCTCCATTACAATTAAAGATATCATACACCCAGACCATAAATAGAGAAAACAGATAAAAGTGGATACCATATAGAAACAGGTAAAATAACTCATCCAAAGATAATAAAATGAAACCCAAAGAATATAAAGGAGTAAAATAAACTTTCCAAGCTCTCAAAAACATCCCCAAGCATCCACATTAATCCAGTAATCATTTCCCAACCCATAAATCTGTGAAAATTCATTCAAGGAAGCAAATTAAGTTGTCCAAACCTGATATATGTGCCTGAAAAAGGTGTATATGCTTATGTAGGAATGGTGAGTCCATTGATTATGTCCATATGACCAAAAATAAGCAGAAAAATACAGCTTATAGGCTATTTAGAGGGTTAAACCAACCTATAGGCCTATATATACATAATATAACTACATAATTTACTTAATAGGGGGTATCAATGTTGACTGATCCGCAATTAAATTAATTGTGGATAAAAATCATTATACCCCAATTATCTTCCACAATTATTTTTTCTAATAATTGGGTTATTAGAAATTTTATGTTTTAATGTTCACCTCTATCTGAAATTTTTATCCTCAATTTTTCATAACCACATCTTGGACAACTTTCTGGATGTGCCAGCCTACCTACGTTGCTGCACACTCCCATCCTATCTATTCATTTCCATTAAAAACCCCTCCCCATATCATCTGTTTTTTTCTTCTCTTTTTCATCTTCAAATATCTCATCATGCCCCATCATCATAGATCTTCTCAAGTGCAGCCTTCCCCCAGTTGTTCTTCAAATCCCATTACTCCCTCTTTCCCCTGCACAGCTGAGAGATCAAAGACTTTTCAACTAAAAAAAGATGATAATCTCATACTTATCAACTGGATGAAAATAAAAATAAATTATGATTCTGGTTTTGGCACTGAGAATGAAACTAAAGTAGGATGGCCCCCTGCATCAAAAGTCAATGGCTATCTTCTAATGGCCTATGAATTATGAAATAAGACAAAGGTAAGAATTGATCTTTTACCTAAAAAGATGTCTGAAAATTTTAAGCATTACCAAGCCAAATACAAAAAGGAAATGACTCTTTCATTTTCTACTGGTTTTGTTATTACCAACATTGATATCAGTAAGGGCATAAAATTTTAATCTCTATGTCCATACTTTAAAGAGATATATGCTATTTTCAGAGAGAAAGCTGATGTTAATTCTGCCAAAATGTTGGATGGCGAAGATTCTATCTCCAAAAATGATGTCAAAAGAAATCTTTTCTTATCCTCTTCCTCCACTAAAACCTCCCCTGTTCTAAATTCAAAAAATCTAGATAGCTTTCCAATAGATCCTTATGTTGATATAAACCAACATGATCCCACTCCAGTAACTTTTTACTTCTTGTCTAGTTGTTTTGTTTTTTTTATTTCTAAAAAGGCTAATGAAAAAACCCAGGATCCTCAAGCAAGTGAGTCTGAAGCTAGCATCAATGATGAAGAGGAAAATGTTACCTCCAAAAAAAAGTGAAGACCATCAACTACTTTGAATTTAAACAGTAATATAAAGCAAAACAGAGATAGTTTTTCCCAAACATCTTTTTCTTCCATTGATGATTTTCTGGAGAAATATGAATCTGGTAAGTGATAGCATACCTCATAATAATTATATGAACTTTTCTTTTCTTTTGTTAATATTCCTTTTCACTCTAGGTAAAGCTGAAGTTTCAAGAGATACTCTCAACTTTTGAAAGAAACAATGTGTGCTCTCCTTACAAAGGGATAATAGGGCACAAGACTTGGAGGAGCAGAAATTTGAACTTTCTTTGCAGAGGGATGGGAGGGTACAAGACTTGGAGGAGAAGAAATTTGAGCTTTCTTTAAAGAGGGATGAGAGGGAAAATGACTTGGAGGAGAAGAAATTTGAGATAAGGAAAGAGGATAAGGCTCTTGAGTACAATTTCATATTGGATCAAATGAAACTCAAGTATCAACTTGAAGATGGTTCAAAAAGAAAGATTTCTTGAGAGAATGTTTTAAAGCTAATATATCTATTGATGAAAGTTAATGCTTAATGAAAATGTTTGATAACTAGTTTTTTCTATTTTGTTTACAGAGTTTTCTTGATAGAATGAATTAAAGCTAATAATCAATCCTTGGCACACACTCCTCACTGAGATTTGATAAATTCACCATGGGAAATCTAGGGGTGAACTTCTAGTAATCCCCTCTCCTGAACTTTAGAGTGCCCCTAATTTTTTTTGACAATACCCTCCCCTGCTATTTACTATAACAGGGGGTGGGGATCACCATTTTTTTTCTAAGTCAGAAAAAAATTTATGACAAAAAAAATGGCAATACCCTTCCCTGTGTTTTACTTAAGTAGGAGCATAGATTGCCAAAATTTATTTTCATTGCATAAATCAACATGAAAAAAAGGTCTTATAAGATAATTAACAAACCTAAATTAATGACAATTCAAGTAAAAATGTGAGTGGAAATCATCTGTGACCAAAGTAATTGAAATCAAACACAAATGTATACATGAACCCCATGAGAAAAACATACTTCCTCATGATTACCATTGGCTCATTAATTTAGGTAATTAGATTATCATATATGACTTGTAAAATGTTAATTTATGAAATAAAAATAAAATTTAACAACCCATATTAAACCCCACACTTTTTCTTTCTACCTAATGATTTTTGTTTTACCTCACCTTTTTCTCTTACCTTATCAATCCTATTGACCAGATCCCTATTGATTTGAAATTAACATCTGAAATGTGTGAATTCTTCAAAGGATTTTAACCAAGGTGATGCTTCAGTCTTCTGGTGATTGTGAAGCTTCGAATACCAAATTGCTGCAATTATTTCATTTCCTGTTCCAAAGTCAATAATGCATCAACTGTCTGGAAATTATAGAACATGGCCTTTTTTAGATGAGGAGGGTGAGGGGATAGGAAGAAAAGTTTCTGGATTAATGTATGAGAATATTCCAAATGTGAGTGAGTTGAGATTGTTTTTATCCATGTGAATTTTGTTATAAAAACCACCAAAGGTTACTGTGACATTAGAAGCAAATTTTCAAATTTGCACAAAAGCTTCAACAGTGATTATGAAAAGTCCAAAAAGAGGGAGATAAAAGCCTAGATAATAATCAGATAAGAGTTTCAGAATCCTTATTCTCTAATTATGCAATATAAAAATGTGAAATGAGATAAGTGAAATTTGGAAAAAAAGGCTCAACTTCAAAGGTCAAAATCTCAGCAACCACTGAACCTAATTCAAACCTGTTTGTGGGAAATGAGAGATAGAATTTAGTAGAATTTTCATTTAAGGAAATGTGATTTAAATAAACCTAACCCTAATTTGTTACATAAAAAAATGAAATAAAAATTTAAATTGGGAATTAAAGGCTCAACTTTAACAGTCAATATCTCAGCAGCCACTTAATCAAATTCAAATCTGTTTGTGGGAAATGAAATTTAGCCTTCAGTAGAATATTCAGTAGAAAGAAAATTAGATTTGAATAAACCTAACCCTAATTCTGAGTCTGATTTTCAAAATTTTACAAAAACTTGAAAAGTGGTAATGGAGATGAGAACAAAAGGAGTTTAATGAGTTCACTGTTATCCAGATAAGAGTCATACATATATTTAAGTATGAATTTTTCATAAAAGGAATGAGATATTATATAGGCATGAAAAAAAGGTGATGAAACTTACCTTGATTGAAAAGTAGGAAAAATAGAGTGGGAAAGATTGATGTTGGAATTGTGGGGAAACTGAATATGGAGTAAGTGAAATGCATAAACTATTTGCAATGTATGTGTTTTTATGACATGGAGCCAAAAAAAAGTAAAATAAGGGAAAGGGGGGATAATTACCATGCTATGGAGGGATGAAGAGTAGGTTTATGGAGCTAAAAAAGAAAGTAAAGAGGGAGAGAAAAAAAAGGTTAATTTTACCATTGAAATCAAAAATAACTACTTACAAAAAAAATTTAGATACAAAAAATAAAAAAACAGAAAAAAAACAAAAAAAATTATAATTAGTAATCAAAAAAATCAAAAAAAAATAATAAAATGACTTACCTGGAGAGATGAGATGAGAAAATAAATTGTTTGAGGGATTTTGGAGGAGAAGAGGAAAAGGATATGAGGGATGAATGAAAGAAAGAAAAAGTGAAAAATTATGCAATTTCAGAAAATATGCAATGTCATATTGAGCTGGTGAAAGAAAACTAATGAGCCATCCAAAAAAGAGATATTCACCATAAATTCCAAAAAAAAATGAATATACAACAAACAAATATACCAAGCCAAGTGAATAAAGTATAAAAAGTGGACATTTGGAGAGTATGAAAACAAAAAATTAAAAGGGTTGTGTGTCAGAATGGTGGAGGGTGATTGACATAATGACAGAGTGTATGCACATTGAATGAGGGTGCAGGTCTGTGATCCTCTTCTTCATAAAGATCATTGAAAAGACATATAAGCTAAAGTGTCTTCCAAACCAGAGTCAGAATTAGAGTCAGTGGCTAAAACTAAAGTGATAGAATTCATAGCTGAGTGAATTTTCTTCCTAGTAGAGAGGTGCTTCATTATTGTCAGTAGAAGGCTTAGGTGATGAGTGGGAAGTGGGAATTCGCCACTAAATGTGCAGGTGGGGTGTGTAGATAGAAAAAAATGCTATGTGTTTGCCACCAAAATTAAGTATCATAGAGTGAAGAAACACATAATGATGAGAAAAAATGTAATGTGTTCACCACCAAAATTTAGTATCATAGAGTGAGGAGAGACTTAAGAATGGCATCAGAAATTATAAGTCATGTGAATTTCTTAAAAATCTATCATGGATGTGATGAGTTTGGGATCAGGAATTAGGAATGGAAATTGGGGTATAAGAGGCAGGATAATACATTATTGTGGATTACTTATCCACTAGCCCTGGGGCTAGTCAATAATAATCTTCCACAATTAATAATGTCTGATGCCAGGAAAAAAAATTCCTGATCCCTAACTGCAGATCCCAGAACATTGATGCCCCCTAGTATGAGTTTTATGCATACATATAAGCTTATGTATGTCTATAATTACTAAATATCACCTAAGATAAGTATTTTATGACTTCATTAGCACCTTAATAATTATTATGGGTATATTGATAAGCTATTTAAACTACTATAAGTCATATAATAGTGTAATTATTATATTTATAGGCATAATAGCCATATATATAAGCATAATAATCATATATATAAGTATTATAACCATAATTTTAACTTATAAGTTTAATGAGATTAAGGTTATCTTATTTTAAACATAAGAAATACTCAGTCCTGGGGATACCTAGGCTGAAAAAATATCTAAAGAGTTTAATATTGGGATAGTTAGCTCAGTGGGACTAGTTTGATAATAAACATGCAAAGTATGATTTGAGGAAAAAGGTGGGAAAAAAATAACAACCAATTCTATTCCAGTTACTACCAGTGAGTAGAGCCACCGCAAGCCATAATTACAGCTTGTATCTGGGAGGGAATGGATTTAAAAAGCTTTTTACAAGCTTGTGATTTGTAAATTAATTCCAAGTTGTTTTGATTGCTTCATAAATTTGTGGTAGTGACTTGGATTTATGTTGATTGTGAATTGTGAGTTTGAGGTCATGCCAAACATTCTCAATTTGATTCAAGTCTGAAGATTGTGGTGTCCATTTGTCAATCCTTCTTATATTTTGATAGCTTGGAGTTGCTTATAGCTGCTTTATGATTTGATGCCTTATCCTCTATCAAAATAAGTTTTGATAATCAGTGCAGAAAGACTCTTACAGTTGCCTTGCTTTAAGCAAAATCCAAGGGAGTTGGATGAACCTAAAAAACCCTGTCTTTTAAGTAAAATATGGGTTCAAAATTACCTAAGCTAAATTGTCTTCTTGATATAAAATGACTTGTTGAACAATTGATTTAAACAGTTTATAGATGTAAAATCAGTGCTCTTCATAATGAGGAAAAGATATACAACAATGAAGTTGTACTCAGAAAATTTATACAAATGATTGAATAATGTATGTTTTTATAAAGCTTTTTATTTATGTGAACTGATGTTAAATTTGAGTCCCTGAAGTTGAGACCTTTACAATGGTACCCTATAAGTATATATCACTTCCAAATCTGTTTGTTACATTACACAGCTTAACTGTTGTGAAGCGGTTGTGTAGCAAATACACAACAATTCTTGTTGATTTCTAGGGGACATAAAGATGGCTTTGTATTGATTATGCCACCGTTACACAACTGTTACGCCTTGTGGCATAATGAAAGGTGTTGGTGGTTTATTTTTGAGTTTTTATATATAATTTATAAAATGTTATGAAAAAGTGTTATTTTATAAGAGTATTACAATTTTATAAATGTCATGAAAAATAATGGTGGTAGTTGTTGTTATATGTGTTGTTGTTGTTAATAATTAAGTTGTATGATGTTTGATGATGCTCTAATTTTGAGTCTACAGGATTTATATGCATAGTATGTCATGTGACCTACTTTCCTTAGCCCAGCATTCTGGAGCTTGTACAGAGATCACCAGAGGTTGTACAGAGCTCTTCCAGAGCATTCAAGAGCTCTTACAGACATCCAGACTTGATTAGAAACTTAAAAACGTAATATAAAATCTAAAAAAATTACAGATGAGAGGGTTACATTTGTGAAATCTTACATTAAAGTTTGGTAGCCCGTGCAACCATATTCACTGAGCTAAAAATTATCAAAGTTAAGTAATTTGTCAGAAATCAAAAATAATCAGCAATACTTTATAAAATTATTAAAAATATAAGAAAATATTAAAAATTCCAAGAAAATTTCTAAAGGTTCTTGAGACTTCTAGATCTTATTTACATGCACTTTTTAACCTATACTTACATTTTTTGACCATTAATTAATTATCTCTTCCTGGACTTGTATAATTAATCATTTTTGCTATAAACCATCCTTTCTTTTATAGTAAAAATATATATTAAATTAGATTGGACTTTCCAATATTTAATATAATCATCTCACATTCATTTACAACTATTTTAAGTGCCATACTAATCTTTAGACTGGTACATTGGTCATTTTTTCTGAGAAATGGCAGAATACTAGTTGTGTAAACATTTTTAATAAATTACACGGCTTTTTGTTGACTAGGAGGGATAAAGTAGATAGAAAATTTTTTCTCCTAACAAATGCACCCCATACCATAGCTGAGGTGCCTCCACTTCTGAAAGTTTGTGGGAGACAATCTTCCAAAAGTTTTTTGTCAGACATTTGTTAAACTGATTTCCTTGACGCCCATCCAACTTCAAATGATGATTCATCAGACCAGATAACTCTTGAGCAGTATTGGACTTTTAAATTAGCATATTTCTGAGAAAATTTATGCCTTCCTGCCTTGTGAACTTTACTAAGTTAAGGTTTCTCAATTTCTTTTTGGTTTTTGAAACCAAAACTGTGAATACACTTTTGGACTGTATTAATAGATGCTCTAGTTAAAATTTTACTTCTTAATTCACAAATATTAGCTTTATAATTCATTAAAAGAGTATGTGATAGCCTTTTCATACCTGGAGGACTGATCTTACATGGCTGGCCAGTTGGCTTGGCTAATTCAACTGTCCCCTGGAGCTGGTACCTTGTGAGCAATGATGAGACTGTTGTTTGTGGGAAAACAAATTTTTGAGCTATGTAAGTTTCAGTTTGTCCCCTCTTTAAGAGGCCAACAGTATGTAACCTCAGATAAGCACAAGGGAGAAAAAGTCTTCACTAGATGTCTAGTGCTTTTTTTAGCTTCATGTGGCAATTTTGTGCATGATTCTGGCAGTGACTCTGTCTGAGTCTGGTGCATCCACTTTGTGAGACAATGAAAGGGGATGGGTTCTACCAGAGGTACTCCACATTTAGGACAATAATTACAGACTGATATTGAATGTAAACCATAAAAATACTAGACCTTCTTTCCACTTGTTTTTCCCCCTGTGTGGCGATCAGCTCCTTCCTGGCTGTCTTAGTTCAGGTGATGCTCTGGAAAAATTACAAAAATAATTCATGAAAATTAGTTCCACATAACTTTATGAAAACAGAAATAAAAAAAAAATGTAGAAACCATCATAAAAAGTAGCTTTAGAGTTCTTCCAGTATCAGCAATCAAGTTCAAACATGTCATGTGCAAGGGGATTTATGCATAAAAGTGATTATCATTCTCTGGAGGGTATTCTACAGTGGCCTTTAATAATTCTGTGACTGGTACTTTTTCACAGTAATATCTAAATAAATATCAGGAAAGAAATTAGTTTTGTATTCTGGTACAAACGTATTTTTCAAGTGGATCTAATATATTATAAATACAAAACAATGATAGTAGCATAAAAAATACTTGAAATTAAAAAAGCAAAATTTTCAGCTGTCAGAAATAATTTTTTACCTAGAAGAAATACATAAAATTAGATAGCTGAGACATTATAGAGTTTCTTCCCAAAAGGAACTAATTTTTTTTCTGAAAAAAATAATCAAAAATAGTCCCCCTCCTCATTCCCACTAATATCTATTAAAATTTTGATCCTCCATTATTATCAATAAAAAATTTAATTCTTTCAGGCATTTAATAAATGAGTTTTCTCATTCAGAGGTCAGGTACTCATCCTAATCTAGGAGCAATGTGCTTTCATCTCTTTAACTTTTCTGGTTAATATTTTTCTTGCATGTTACACTGTTGAGTTTAGGTAGGAATGCAGAACAGGGGGCATCTTTGATTGTTACAGTCTCCTTGAAATAGTTGAGAAAGGTAGATACAGCTTAGTGAGATAGATATATCTTCTGATTTAGGACCTTTTCTTTAAACAGGCAAAGAATTTTTCTTCATACTTCCTGGAAAAATTGTGAATTTCTCTCCCCATCTCTTGAAATCTATGAAAAGATTGGACAAGTAGACAACTAATACTAATAGAGATATATGATAATTATCTATAAGGATAAAAATACATTTAAATAAAAAATAAGATTCTTGATGAAGGGAGGTGGCAGTGGTGGTGTGAATTGCAGCCCAGAAGGTGTGGGTGATATGTAAATTTCCAAAATGAACTTTTGTTTCAGACTTGTTAGAGGCCACTGTACAGTGGCTAGAAATGTGTATATGCCAATTTATTTTTGGCTAATAATACTTACTCAACTGAGCTAAAAAAACTTATATGATCAATTTAGTGGCCTAGTCTCATAATATCATATCAAAACATGAAAATAAACAGTACTTTTTTTATAATATTGAATTTTGTAGAAAATATGGAATGTGACCTTAAAAAATAGTTTTTTCAGCAAATTGAGACATGGTCAATTGGGAAGAGAGGATGAAATATATTCATGTTCAAAAAAAAAATGATTGAAAAATATTTTTTTTGGAAAAAATAAGTGACATTCTTTTGGCCTTTTTTGGTACTTTTGGTGGATTTACCCATAAATATACCAAAAAAGGTACAAAGAATGACACTGAATTTTACCAAAAATAAATATTTTTCAATAATTTCTTTTTTTGAATATGACTATATTTCATTCTCTCTTCCCAATGGTCCTAGTCACATTTTTCCACAACAACTATTTTTTATGGTCACATTTCAAATTTTCAACAAAATTCAATATTATAATGAAAAGTACTGTTTATTTTTAAGTTTTGATATGATAGTGTGAATATAGGCTTCTAAATTAATATATTCTATATTTTCAGGTCATTTGAGTAAGTATAATTAGCCAAAAAGTAAGTGGTGTATACATATTTCTACCAACTTTTCAGTTCATGCCAGTATATCCTCATTGGATGAATTCATGATCATTTCTCAAATGAACTGATACTTTTTCAGTATGATCAGTTAATAGCCCAAAATTCATACTAGGGGGTGTAAACCATTGCAAATCAGCTGTTAGATAATCCCATTTTTTCAATCAAAAATATAGCTTATAAACTTCAAATCATGTTGATTTTTGCTTTTAAATATCCTTCTTTCGATGACCTAATATTTATAAGATTCCTATTTTTTGTGATTGTAAATGAATTTTATGTGTTTACAAACTTATTATGTCTGACACACCCTAATATGATATTAAAAATATAGAATATTGTGTATCCTTTCCATGTCATTAAATTTCATCCAAATTTTAAAATTTGAGCTTTAAAAAATAGTCAGGGTAGAAAAATGAGACTAGTACCCTTTGGAAATAGGGGTTTAAATGTAATCATATTCAAAAAAAGGAGAAATGATAAAAAATAATTGGCTTCATGTTAATTATTTTCCATATGGATGATTTTGTAAGCAGCTTGTCTAGAGAAGCAGGAAAAATACAGCAAAGAAAGAAGAAGAAGAAGAAGCAAAGACTAACAAGAAGGAACAAGAAGGAACAAGCAGAAGATACAAGAGTTTATAAGGAAAATACAGAGTTATGAAGAACTATTGAACATGAGGATTTATTTTAAAACAAGTAAGTAAATTTATTCTCCCTACAATAACAAAACAAAATAAGACACTTGAACCACTCTTAAAGAAAACTTTGTATACAGTTAAATTTCTTAACTTTAGTATGTAAAACACAGTAAAAAAAACTTTAGAAAAACACTTATAATTGCAACAAAGAAGTAATTTTTAATTTGAAAAGTAATGTAATTAACATGTACTACAAGGTGAGAAAACAAAGCTTTTATATAGGCAAATGAAGCCCTCTGGGAGGTCACTAAGTGTATATACAAAATAAAAGAAAGGAAACAATTGAAATGAAGTGTAACAAAAAAATAAGGGTTTCTAAGTAGCTATTTACTAAAACAGAATATAAGGAACCAGATTTATCCACCCTTTAAACCCTGTAACAATGTAATGACCAAACTAGGATACTAATTTGGTAAAAACAGGAAAATGTAACTATAGTAATTACAAACATGTTACATTTTTTTATATTGTAATAAGTCCAATTTTTAGTAAAACAAAAAATATTATACTATTTGGGACATACAATTTTTTATATTTAAATAATATAGTTTAAACAAATATTAAGTAAGTAAATCAACTACTTGTACTAGTATGATAATTATTGTACTTAAACAAGTAATTTAATAAAATTATTTTATTAAAATAAAAAATTTATATTTGTAATAAAGTTTTAATTGTTTCATTAATTAATTAATTTGTTTATTTATTTTATTTTATTTGTCCAATTGTGAGGAAAAGAAGTGTTTAGTTACCAGTAAATGTAAAGTAATATTTTTATGATTTAATGTATATGATTAAATAATTAACTAATTAAATTATAATTTGATGTTATTACTAATGATGAAAAATATTCCAACCTTTTTATAGAATACAATTTTATAATTTATTTAAATTTATATACAGTATATATAATATTAGAATTTATATAACAATTTACTTTAAAAAATATTGGCATATAATTTTTTTAAATATAATATTTAGCTTTTATATATTTAAATTCAAATTTTCTCTTATATTATTTTAACATAAGATTTTACTTGACTCTCAGTATAGCCTTGCTGACACTCCCTCACTCTAAAAAAACAATAAAAAAATGCTTATATTTTTTCTTTTTACATCTTCAAAAGAGTAGAGAAGTTAGAAATTTCTTTTCCAAGTATCCATGTGTCATTCTCAGATGATTTATATTTATATTTCAATAAATATTCAGTACCTTTTTCAGAAGTGATAATTCTCACATTCAAAATTTTATCAATTTCTGCAGCTTCTGTGACTTCTTGAGGATTTTTCTTAGGTTTACCTTTTCTTTTAGGAAATAAGTCATTTTTGGAAGTATAGGTTTTAAGTAAGGAGATGGGAAAAACAGGATTTTTTCTATGATAGGGAGAATACAATACTTCTTCTACTGCATTATCACCAACCATTCTTCTAACAACAAACGGTCCCACAAAAAGATCCTTTAGTTTGTTATTTCCCTGTAAATTGAAGTGGACTGTTGATATCATTTCTTCATCATCCTTTTTAAATGTGTATTTTTTATGGGATTTATCCCATCTTTTCTTTTCATATTCAAATCCCTTATCAATACAAATTTGAGCATGTTTTCTGCATATCTTTTGCATTTTCATAAAAGATTTTACACCAGGATGATTCTCCAACTTTGGTAATTTATTATTTAGAATTTGAGCAGGAGTATTTGGGACATAACCAAGCCAAAAGCTCAAAAAGGTTTTCTTTTAGTGACAGAATGTATGGTGCTAATATAAGCAAATTCAAGACCAGGTAATAGAGTAACCCAGTCATGTGTAAATCTGTAATTGTCTTTATATTCTAATCCAAAGGCACAATACCTTCTAATCATATCTTCCAGAGTTTGAATCATTCTCTCAGCTAATCCATCAGTTTGGGGATGGTGAGAAGTAGATAATTTTAACTCACAGCCACATATATACATTAAAGACATCCAAAATTCAGATGTAAATTTTTGGTCTCCGTCAGAGATAATGGCTTTTAGGAAACCAATAATGTAAAAAATGTATGAACACCACAAGAAATCTAAATTTTTGGTGGAAACATCCTTATGAATGGGAATAAATTTGAAAATCTTGGTGAATCTATCCACTATTACCCAACAAGCATTATAACTGTCTTTTCCTGCTACAGGAAGTCCAGTGACAAAATCCATATTAATGATTTGCCATGGAGAATCAGGTGCTTCAATATGTTGCAATAATTCTGCTCTTTTGCCAGTTAACTTTTAGGATTTTTACCAAGAATCAAAAGATTAAACATAAAATTTTGTGTCTTCAGATATATTAGCCCACCATGCAGTATTTTTTATTTTGACAATGTTTTTTTCTAGATCAAAATGACCTGCCAATATATCATCATGACAAAGTATTAAGATGGTTTCTTTCATGGAGAAAGGAATTACAATAACATTAGTAATTTTTCTCCTGTAATAAATATAACCATCATCAATTGAAAGCTTTCATTTATTCAAAGAATTTCGGTACTTTGGAGGGAGAGTTTTCATTAATTCTTGAATTGAAGCATTCTTTTGATCATTTAAGATTTTAACTAGTTTATTTAGGTCAGAATCTTTTTTATATGAATGCAGAATTAATTGTAATAATTCCTCGTCCATATCAACAATATATATACCCTGTATATAAATTGTATCATCTTCAGGTACATAAGCTGGATTGGAGTCGTCATTTGGCAGAGGCAATATAGACAACATATCTACATTGGAATAAATATTTCCAGCTCTGTGAATAATTTTTATTCTTCCACTGTATTTCTGGAAAGCTAGTTGCCACCTAAAAATATGTCTGTTTAGTGTTTTTAGGTCTAATAGATATTTCACAGCACTAAAATCAGTAACTAGTACAAATTTTTGGACATTCAAGTAATAATGACATTTCTCCAAAGCCCATACAATTGCTAAACACTCTAATTGAGTGGTACCATATTTTAATTCACTATTTCTTAAGGTTCTTGAAATATAACAAATAAATACTTCTGAATTTTTTTTATTAATAATTTGTTTTTGGTGGAGAGCAGCTCCTGGTCCAAAAAAAACTTGCATTTGTGTAGACTACAAAAGGTTTATTGAAATCTGGGAGAGCCAGAATTGGAGAAGGCATTAAAAATTCTTCAATTTATTAAAGGCTCTCCGTGATTCATTATTCCAGATAAAAGCAACTTCTTTTATGGTTAAATTAGTAACAGGTAAGGCTATGACTTGATAATTTTTATAAATTTTCTATAATAGCCACAGATTCCCAATAAACTTTTGATTTCTCTTACAGAAGTTGGTTCTTTCACATTTTTTAATTGCAGCAACCTTATTTTGATTTACACAGATTTTTAAACCTAACACAACATGACCCAGAACTTTCAAGGATTGAAAACCAAATTTACACTTTTTCAAAGATAAGGCACCATGGGAAATCTGGGGATGAACTGCTAGCAATCCCCTCTCATGGAAATCCAGAGTGTCTCTTATTATTCCAGGGCTATTCTCACTTTATAACAATATACAAAATTGTATTTGAAGTACATTTATTCTCAGATTGATTATAGACAGAATATCAACTGATTCCAAATTATGCACAAGTTGATCCTCAAGAACTTCATTTCGGTTCTCTTTTGATCACAAATTGAGCACAAATTGATCTAAACTAAGCTTATGCATATATAATAATTCAGGATACTTGCTCTATGAAGTTTGATAATAAAATAAAATATTGATAAATTTATATAAAAAATAATTATTATGTAAGATGTTAAATTATAAATTTAGGCACCATAGGAGGGCATTTAATAGAACTTAATTATACTATGTGACACCTTAATACTGTATCAGACAGTTTGAAACATTTAAAACAAAATGTGTCATGATGGGCAATGAAATTTCTTGGACAGACACTTTCAAAATTAATACTGACCATAATACACAAATATGAGACCTTGGAATCTATCCAATAAAAGATTTTCCTTCTGACAAATGGATTTTTCTCAGTTACTCCCTGTTAAAAAGTGTCCTTGTGAGGTTTGGCTGACATTCAGGGGGATAATTTGGCCACATAAAACTACTTCTATTTCCATGATTGACCAAAATATCATCCTCATTTCCATCTAAAGAATTGATCTCATCTGACTGTGGCTGATCAAAGGGGTCCGCCACAAGTTTAGCCAAAATTTTGGTAAACACTTTTTGATGGATAGTGACTAACTGGTGTTTTCAAAATTGTCCACCTGAAGTTAGGCTAAACTTCAGGAGGATAAATTTATTATTAATACCAAATTAACTGAAGAATACTTTTGCCCTAGCTACTCTACATCATAAAAGTTTCCAACTGAGGTTTAGACATAATTCAGGTAGACAATTTTGGAAAGGCACAGTCTCATGGGTTAAATATCTCTATATGGCAATAAGTATGAGTTTTTTATCAACATGGAGCTAGAATTAATTTAATATGGCCAAATTGTCAACCTGAAGTTTGGCCAAAATACAGGTGGAAATTTTTATGAGGATTACTTGATGAAATGAAGAAGACTTGCAATTACTTTCCATCATAAAATTTTCAAACTTTAGTTTATCAAAACTTGTGGTGACACTTTTTCCAGATCCAGTAATATGGGATCAACTCTCTTTATGGCAATGAGAATCAATTTTTAGTCAATCATGGCATTAGAAGTAATTTGATATGGACAAAATTTCCACCTGATTTTTGGACAAAAATAAGTTGGAAATGTTTATGAGGAATACTAGATTAACTAAAGAAGACTTGCACCCTACTACTCTCCATCATAAAAGTGTCCACCAGAAGAATTGTCAAACTTGTGGTTGAAAACTTTGGCCTGGTCTGGCCATATGGGATCAATTCTGCATATGGAAATGAGGATGTAATTTGGTCAATCATGGTACTAGAAGTAATTTGATATAGACAAAGTTTCTAACTAAATATTGGAAAAAAATCAGTTGAAAACTTCATTTAGTTTTTAAGAATTCAAATTAAGTACAAGTTTATTCCTGATGGTGCCCATTTTATCCAATACCTCTTCTGAGCCTTGAAAGTAGGCATTTAGCTTGAATTTTTAATTTCATATAAAATCCCTTTTATTCAACCTATTTCTTTTTATCCCTTTTTTTTCTTTTAGATATCAATTAATTTTATGTAAAACAAATCATTTACTTAATCTTTTACCTGTATTTAATAAAATTATTAAAGGTGTAACATCACCCTGTAAGCATTTAGCACATGTGATTTTGCTATACTAATAAAAATAATAATATTGTGGTGACAAAAAATTGATCAAATGATAAAATATTAATAAAACAGAAAGATCAAATACCATTTGAACTGAAGAAGACCTGCACCCTAGATACTCACCATCAAAAAAGTTTCCAGCACAAGTTCAGCCAAACTTGTGCTGGACACTTTTTGTCAGGTGCAGTCAGATGAGATCAATTCTCTCTATGGAAATGAAAAAAATTATTTGATAAAAATTTTCACTAGAAGTAGTTTTATATAGCCAAATTTTCTACCTGGAGTTCATCCAAACCACAGGTGCACAAGTTTATATCTTTAAAAAAAAGTAAATTTAGTACAATTTATCCCTGATGGCTCTCATTTTCTCAAACACCTCTACTGGCCTTTGATAGTAGAAATATGACTTGGATTTTTTTTTCATATTTGATCCCTTTAATTTAATTTTTTTCCTCATATTGCTTTTGGATATCAATTAATATTTTTAAAATAAATTATATTCATATTTTTCTACATTTATTTAATAATATTATAAATGGTGTAAAATCACCTGGTATGCATTAGGCACACAAGTTGTTTCTATACTTATAAAATTAATAATATAATGGTGACCAAAAATTAATCAAATGATATTTATGAGTGAGGCACAAAGATAAAATACCAGTAGACATGTTTGTAAGAAATACCAGATGATCTGAAGAAAAATTCTACCCTAGCTACTCTCCATCATAAAAGTATCCAGCACAAGTTTGGCCAAACTTTTTCTGGACACTTTTGGTCAGGTGCAGTCAGATGGGATCAATTCTCTCTATGGAAATGAAGATAAATTTTTGATAAATAATTACACTAGAAGTAGTTTGATATGGAAAAATTGTCATCCTGAAGTTTTGGTAAAGCTCAAGTGGATTTTTTTTTATTTTTACAAAAAAGAAAATTTAGTGCAAGTTTAGCCCTGATTGTGCTTATTTGATTCAATGTCTCTTTTTTCTGTTTATGATAGAAATTTAACTTGGATTTTTATTTTCATATTTGATTTCTTTTATTTTACTTTTTCCCCTCATATTACTTTTGGATAGAAGTTTATTTTTTGTAAAACAAATCATTTTCATATTTTTTTACCTGTATTTAATAATATTATAAAAGGTGTAAAATCACCCGGTATTCATTTGGCACACAAGTTTTTGCTATAATGATAATATTAGTAATATAATGGTGACAAAAAATTAATCAAATGATAAATATGAGTGAGACACAAAGATTGAATAAAAGTGGAAATTTTTATAAGAAATTCAAGATGATTTAAAATGACTTGCACCCTGGCTACTCTCCATCATAAAATTTTCCAGCACAAGTTTGGCCAAACTTGTGCTTGAAACTTTTGGTTTCATGCTGTCAGATGCAATCAATTCTCTTTATGGAAATGAAACTGAATGATCATTGCACTAAAAGTAGTTTTATATGGACAAATTGTCCCCCTGAAGTTTGTCCAAACCTAAGGTAGACAATTTTTTACTTTAGTAAAAAGTGAATTTAATTCATGTTAATCTATGATGGTGCCCATTTTTTCTGAAGCCTCTACTGGCTCATGATAGGAAAAATTATACTCAACATCTTTATTTCATGTTTGATCTCTTTCATTTTAATTTTACCCTTTTATTTATCCTTTAGCTTTTAAATATCAATTTTATTTTTGTAAAACTGATAATTTTCACATTTTTTTACATTTATTATATAATATTATTAAAGTTGTAAAATCACCCAGTGTACATTCAGTACACATGTTTTTGCTATACTAAAAACATTAATAATATAATGGTGACTAAAAATTAATCAAATGATTATTATGAATGACACAGAAAGATTAAATACCCATAGACATTTTTATAAGGAATACAAGATTAACTGAAGAAGACTTGCACCCTAGCTACTCTCTATCATAAAAGTTTCCAGCACAAGTTCAGCCAAACTTGTGCTGGACACTTTTGGTTGCATGCAGTCAGATGGGATAAATTCACTCAATGGAAGTTAAAATGAATTTTTGCTCAATCATTTCACAAGAAGTAGTTTCATACTGCTATACTATCCTCCTGTTTTTTTGAAAACCTCAGGTGGACACTTTTATTAATTTTAAAAAAATGAAAATATATTCCAAATCTAGAACTGGTGGTGCAAATTTGGTCTAAAAACTCAAATTATCTTTTATGGCAGAAATTCTATTTGAATGTTTAACTTCATATTTAATCACTTTTATTTTACGTTTTTATTCCTCTTTTTGCTTTCAGATATCAATTTATTTGTTGTAAAACTAATAATTTTCATATTTTTTAACTTTTATTTAATACGATTATTAAATATTTAGCATCTCCCAGTATACATTTGGCTTACAAGTTTTTTCAATACTAATAACATTAATAGTATAATGGTGAAAAAAAAATCAATAAAATGATAAATATGAATGACACAGAAAGATCATATACAAGTGGAATTTTTTATAAGGAATACCTGCACCCTAGATACTCACCATCATAAAATTATCCAGCATAAGTTTGGCCAAACTTGTGCTGGACACTTTTGGTTGCATGCAGTCAGATGGGATAAATTCACTCTATGGAAATGAAAATGAATTTTTGCTCAATCATTGCAAAATAATTAGTTTGATATTGCCAAAATGTCCTTGTGATGATTTTTTAAACCTCAGCAGGACACTTTCTTTGGTTTAACAAAAAAATAACATATAGTCCAAGTTTAGCCCTAGTGGTGCACATTTGATCTAACACCTCTACTTGTTATTGATAGTTGGAATTTCCCAGGATGTTTCCTGGCTTTTTCTGAGGGTTTTGAATGATGTTTTTTTGTTGCTGTTTTTATTTTGCTTTGGAAACAACTCAGAAATTTTCAAACTTGTTCACTAAATTTTTTTTGAATTGCTTAAGAAACAGTCGCAGGATGTTTCCTGACTCTTTCTGTCAGCCTGTTTATACCCAGGACTGAGTAAATCAAGCATATAAATTATTCTAGACAGATGCAACAAGAATTTGGAGAACTTTTTAGTATCAGAGGGAGGAAAAAAAGAGGACTGGTAGGCAAGTCATTTTTCAGCTCTCCTGGAGTAATCTTGTAGGGAAGGGTATGAGTGAAAAATTTTCAAGAAAATATTTTGAAAATGCTTGTCTACATCCTCCCTTTTTTCTTTCCTTGAAATCATGACCTCAAGAAAAAAGAAAAATAATTTATTGTCTTTTTAATGTTGATGCATACGGAATATTTCAACAAAGACATACTATAAGTTTCATACATATCCATATAAAATAATCAAAATAAATTCATACTGCATATAAATCATGCATGCACAATGAATACTCAATACAGATTTAAAGGACATATTAAACTTGGATTCATATTTCATATTCAATATTTATTTATCATCTTTATTCAACATGAATTTATGATGCAAGTTCATTATATTAAAAATGAAATATTGAATATGAATTTATTGTGAGCATTAGGAGCTGTGAAAAAAATTATAGTTCTGCTCACAAATTTTTAATTTATAAATATATATTCAATTATCTTTTCAGGCTAAGATCAACTAAATGGACGTGAACTAGCTTGAAAAGTCTTTGTCTAGAAGATTTAAATGGTCCTATCTGAATACTGTAGTATAATTCCAACAAATAGTAAAATATAATTCAGAATAAAGGTTTCAGTAATATAATTCTCACTATTCTTATATATGGCTTACAATCTTTTTAGTTGGTAGAAAAATAGATTTAATAATTTCAGATTCTATTCAAAAGCCTTATAAAAGTACTAATTTAATGTATTGTAATTTGTTTGGTTATATTGGTTAAATTGAAGTGATAAAGAATGTAGAAAACAAGACCTAAAAACCTCCTCCTTTTATACACACTGAGTTCCCCAATAAATCCCTTGATGTACCATCCAATACACGGTTAATGACGCCTCAAACAACTAATAGACCTGCCCACCAACATCCCTAGTGACCCATGACATGATTAGACAAGTAACAACCGCCAAAATCCTATTAATAATAAGGGAAATCCATCAAAATTAAAGAAAAGTCAAAAAGAGAGTATATGCGTATAAAAAAATAATATAAAAGACTAAAGGAGACTTTTTAAGGTTAATAATAGCTTAATAAAAGGGGGAATCTACTGTAGAAATGGAGGGGCTAATCCTGACATTATACTACGTGAAATTCCCATCCAAAAATAACCAATATTGACTGAGAAACCACCCAAATTCTTAAAAAAGAGCGTGAGATGTGGGTTAACTACATGCAGTCCTTGGCAGGTGCTTGCATGGGTAAATCCTTGACTAAAATTAGGAGAATTTAAGTGTGGTGATGAAATAAGATGCCAAGAGTGAGGTTATTAATGAAATTAGTGCATATAAACAAGGTCAATGCACTATTAATTAAGCTAGGACACTAAATAAGCGCCTGTCGCCTATTTTAGTGTGTTTCCCCACAGTGGGAATAGAATGTGGGGTAATTATTGTGTGAAAAGGCTAACTTTGCTAAAAATGAAGCTATTCACATGGGAAAAAAGCAGGCAGTATTTGGCCAGTACACAGAAGCCATTTCTGGCATAAAAAACACCAAATTTTAAAGGTGTTATTTTTATGCATTTAAATAGCCAAATCAATAGTCCTAAATGAGCCCAAATTATCTGTCAAACCGCATTTTTGATATTCTCAATTTTATAGCGCATATAGTCAACGTTTAAGTGAAATAAAGCACATTTCTTGTTTTTTGCGTAAAACAATGAATATAACAGATTTAAGTGTACTTAAAAATTATGTAGCCTTATACTTAAGGTTCTTAAGATTACCCTAACATATTCCAACTTAATATTAAGTACATAAGACCTATAAAAGGTGGATACAAGCGTGTATATAAGGTGTTATAATGGCATTTTTTGTGTATTATCATAATTTTACTTATGTATACTGTTTGTGTACTCTTATTTATTGTTCCCATGTATAGTTCATGTGTTAAACATAACTTATAAGCACTTTTTACTCAGTCCTGGGTATATACAATCTGACACTCGCCCACCCAAAAAAAACAATAAAAAAATGATAAGTTATACATTTTATTTATGTATTTGTAATTTTCAGGTATTCAGATTAACTCTTTAGCATTAAAGATTATACTTTAAAGAATTAAAACATAATAAAATATTATTAGTACTGGTTTTTAACCCCTCAGCTGGTTGAACAGAAATTTATTTCTGTTTAAATTTTTTAAGAAGGGTGGATAAATTAGAAATTTCTTTTTCAGGTATCCATTTATCAAATTCATTTGATTTCCCTTTAAATCTTAGTAAATACTCAGTTCCTTTTTCTTTAGTAAGGATTCTTTTCTTGAGTATTTTTTCAATCTCTGCTTTTTCCACAATTTCTTCAGGTTGCTTTTTAGGCCTTCCCCATCTTTTCGGAAACAAGTCAGGATCATTTGCATGGTAAGGTTTCAATAATGAGATATGGAAAACTGGATGTTTCCTATCATATGGAGCATATAATATGACTTCCACTGCATTATTACCAACCATTTTACTTACTATAAAAGGTCCTACAAAGGTATCCTTTAATTTAAAATTACCTTGTAAGTTAAAATGTAGTGTTGATATTAGGACTTCATCTCCCTTCTTGAATTCAAATTCTTTATGAGATTTGTCCCACCTTTTCTTTTCATATTCAAATGCTTTTTGTATGCATTCTTCCGCATTCTTTCTACACATTTGTTGCATATGAATACAGGATTTAGTACCAGGGTGTATATCCAACCTTAGTAATTTATTTAAATGATTTACTGGGGTATTTGGTACATATCCCAGCCAGAGTTCAAATGGTTTCTTCTCTGTTACAGAATGAGTTGTGCTGTTATAAGAAAATTCAAGGCCAGGAATTAATTTTACCCAGTCATGTGTGAATTTCTCATTGTCTTTGTATTCTAATCCAAAGGCACAATATCTTCTGATCATGTCTTCTAGAGTTTGTATCATTCTCTCAGCCAGCCCATCAGTTTGTGGATGGTGTGCTGTTGGCAATTTCAATTGACAACCTGATACTTCCATCAAAGATGTCCAGAACTCTGAAGTAAATTTAGGGTCTCTGTCAGAGATTATGGCTTTGGGGAACCCAGCAGTATTCATCATCTGAGTCCACCATAGTAATGCCAAGTCTTTTGCAGATACCTCTTTATGGGTAGGGATAAATTTACACATTTCTGTTAATCTATCCACAATTACCCAGCAAGAATTGAAACTTTCTTTTCCTGCTAATGGAAAGCCAGTTACAAAATCCATGTTTATAATTTCCCATGGAGCTTTTGGCTGCTCTATTTTTTGTAACAACCCAGCTCTCTTCCCAGTTAATCTTTTAGATTTCTGACAAGAGTCACATGTTTCAATGTATTTTTGTACATCTTCTTTCATGTTTACCCACCAGGCTGTATTTTTAACTCTGGTTAATTTTTTGTTAAAGTCAAAATGACCAGCTAAGATGTCATCATGACAAGTACTCAACATTAACTCTTTCATAGAAGGTGGTATTACTATAACATTACTTAACTTTTTCCTGTAATATATATATCCATCTTCAATTGATAGTTTACCTTTTTCCAACGCATTTTTATACTTTTGAGGCAAGGTTTTAATTAATGCACTTATGGAGGCATTTGTTGGATCCTTAAGAATGGTAGATAGTTTAGACAAATCTTTATCAGATGAATAATTTTCTAAAATAGTTTGCATAAACTCTTCTTCTAAATCCACTATATAAATCCCAAATATATGTATAACCTCATTTTCAGGTACATAAGCTGGGTTGTCAGCATCATTTGGCAAAGGACTTCTGGATAATAAATCCACATTAGAATGCAATGTTCCTGCTCTGTGAGTGATTGTCATTTTTCCTCTGTACTCTTGTACAGCTAGTTGCCATCTAAACATGTGCCTATTAGGTGTTTTCATGTTTATTATTGATTTTACTGCACTGCAATCTGTTATAAGTTCAAACTTCTGGTCTTCCAGATAGCAATGAAGCTTCTCCAAAGCCCACACCATGGCTAAACATTCTAGCTGTGTGGCACCATACCTTAATTCAGTTTTTCTTAAGGTTCTGGATATATAACAGATAACTACTTCAGATAATTTTACATTTATTATCTGTTTCTGCTGTAAAGCAGCACTTAAACCTATGAAGCTTGCATCAGTGTACAAGATAAAAGGTAGGGTGAAATCTGGCAGTCCCAAAATTGGAGCTGTCATTAAACATTCCTTTAATTTATTAAAGGCTTGTTGTCTTTCATTATTCCAAATGAAAGCCTCATTTTTCCTGATTAATTATGTTAAAGGAGCTGCAATAGATTGGTAATTTTTAATATATTGTCTATAATATCCACACATACCCAAAAAACTTTGAATTTCTTTTACATTTTAAGGTATACCAATGTTTTTAATTGCTGCCACCTTATTCTGGTCAACAAAAATTTGTAATCCAGATACAACATGTCCAAGTACTTTCAAGAATTGAAATCCAAATTTACATTTCTTTAATGCAATTGTCATATTAATTTCATCCATTCTTTGAAATAATATTTTCAGGTGATTTAAATGTTCATCATATGTTTTTGAAAACACTATGATGTCATCAATATAGACCAATAGCCATCCTTCAACCATTTCCTGATGAAAAACACTATCCATCAATTTTTGAAAGACTGAAGGCGCATTCTTTGGGCCAAATGGCATTCTCACATACTTATATATACCCATATATGTGGTTATTAATAAGTAATTTTGATAATTTCTTTTCACAGGAATCTGGTAGTAACCTTTGTTTCCATCCAGACAGGAAATATATTTTGCTCCTTGTAAAGTAGCATGGATAGAAGCTATCCTTGGTAGAGGGTAAATATCATCTACTGTGTATGTATTCAGAGCTCTATAATCTCCGCATAATCTTGCCTTATCTTTTTCATAAGAGATCAATACTGGTGAAATGAAACAATACTTAGGTGTTGTGTCCACTTTTTCAACAATACCCATTTCCAAAAACATCTTTATATTGTCTTCAATATCTTTCCTTTTTGCAGGAGATGCTGCATAAGGTTTCTTTTTTAGGCTGCCAGGAATATTATCCAAATCACAGCTTAGAGAGATTTTCATCTCATGGTCTTTGACCAATCCTTGTTCATTTGAACCATGAGCAAATGCCATAGGATATGATTTAATCAATCTCAAAATACTTTCTTCTTCAATTTTTGAGAGTTGAGGACTGAAAGAGGCCTTTTGGATTTCATTTTCCAATTCAACCACTTCAGTGGTGGTTCTTCCACCTTGCAGTTGTTCTTCTCTAGGAAAAATGGCATACACTGAATTTTCTCTTACCATTCACGCCTATGGTGAAACAACTTTTTGAAGGATCTAGTTTAATGCCAAATTTTGTCAATAAATCATTGCCAATAATAAACCAATCACTACAATTATTATTATCCATTACTAAAAATTCACAAACTGCTCTTACATATCCATTATTATATTTAAAGAATACAGCAGTTTTGTATTTGACAATTGGATTTAATATTGAACCAAAACCTCTCCAGTTCTTTTGTTTGAAAAGGTTCTAGTTTTTCCTTATACTTACTGTCAAGTTTCATTAATGTATTAATAGAAACTACACTACCTGCAGCCCCAGTGTCAAGAATGGCATTCATTTCTCTTCCACATATAATAACAGGTGCTCTGATAGGTGTTATTTTGTAAGTATCATGAGTTACATCTTTAATTATTTCAGATTCCTGAATGGAAGATAAAGATGTGTCTGTATGAGGTATAGCATCATTCAGGAACATTATATCCTGTTCTAATACAAATATCTCATTTTCATCATCACTGTAAGATATTTTACTTTTTCAATCCTCACTGGATTCCACATTTTCATCTTCATGATTACTTGGTTCAGAATTCTGGGAGGTTTCAATAACATTTATTCTCTTCTTACACGTGTGACCCTTAACCCAAGGTTAATTACATTTGTAACAAGTGTTATTTTCTTGTCTCATAGGGACAAGGGGAGCTGAAGGTTTTTTCTTTTCCACTGGTAACTTACTTGTAGTAGGTTTTACCACGTCAACACTTTGTCTGTAAATACTATACTTGGTTTCATACTTGTGGTTTAATAATATCTCATTGCATATATTAATGAATCCAGAGGTATCTCTGATGGTTTCAGTTCTAGCTACAATAATGTCTCTAACTGATATAGGTAACTTGTATATTATCTTTTCTTTCCACTCTTCATAATCCATTTTTGGATCCATGGCTTTCATGATTCTTATTAAATTCATTAAGAATACCATGGGTTTATCTCCAGAATTTGGATTATATCTTGTTTTTTCATACAATCTTTGTTGAGTGATTCTAAATTTTGGGCCACCAAATTGCCTTTCAATTAGTGCCTTCCATTCATTCCAGGAGTAATTAATTCCCTCACTCAATACAGATTCAAACCATAATAAGGCCACATCTGTAAATAAAGATATTAACTTTGAAGTAATTTCTTCATCAGGTAATTTATATGAAAATTTTAAGTTATCAATTCTTTGTATGAATTGTTGCCAATCAGATTTTGAATCCCTGTCAAAAGAAGGGTACTGATCTAACTTAGGCCAGTTCTTTTGGTTAGTTTTTGCTTCCTTAACCTGAGGAATATTGAGTAATTCACTTACTTTAGAATGATGATCATTTATTTCATCTTTTACTGATTTTATATTCTCAGAGCCCATGACACTATGCTCATGTTCAATCATTGGTTTATCATCAGAGTGTTTCATGAAAACTGGTACTCTTTCTACATAAGAGGTATTATCTTTTATTTTTTCAGTATTTTTCAAAATGTTAGCTACTTCAATTTCTACTCTTTGTAACCTATCTTTTATTACAGGTACATGAGTCAAGGTATCATTTACATTTTAAAAAGACAATTTTACACGTCCCTCTATGGTAGCCATAATATTCTGAGAATGTTCTAATTTATTTTCTAAATTTTTAATCTCAGAGTTTAATCTTTTGTTTTCATTGATTAATTCATTATTTGAATTCTCAATAATTTTTAACCTATTGGCTGTTGTACTCAATGATTGTGTGAGGTTTAATAATACACTCTCTGTATTATTGTTGAACTCTCTAGAGAATTCTTCCAATTTTTCAATTCTTAATAATAATTTACTAATTATTTTTGATTCCATTGGATTTTCTTTTCAAAAATATTCAATTTTGTCTGTGTCCAATTCAGAAGACTCATCATCAGGGTCAATATTAAATTCATTTGATTCCATTTTTACATTAATAGTATTTTCCTGGTGGTCAATACAACTATGTACATTGTCCTCATTGAAAGACAAGTCTAACATGTTATTTTAAAATGAATAATTTTTTAAATCCTTCTAAATTATATCTAATACCTCTCTATCAATTTCATTACCTATAAGTAATTCATTGTTAGGATTATATAATTGATCCTGAGAAGATGGATGACTTACCACAGTCTTATTCCATTTCCCCTGTAAGGGTGACTGCTGGAGACCTGTTGTTGAGATTTTTTGTAGTTTTGGACGTACCGATCCCACTTCAATTTGCTCACTGTAATTTTTTGATCCTCCTCTTGGGCTGGAGGTGTTACTATGGAACTGTTGGGTACCACTGTTGGTGGTTGAGCCTTTATTTCTACTAGAGCTTGATTGAATTCTACGAAACCCTGAGCTGCTCTTTTCTCCATATTGTTTATCTGGTCCACTATATTGTTTACCCTTATTGTCAAGGTGTTCAGTAGGGTGTAGAGGGAGTGAATTTGTTCTTGTAAGGTATTTTTTGTTTTCTTTATTAATACCTGTTTTTAAAAGTTTTTCCCTTTCCTCCAGAGACATTGGTGGAGTGATGGTGTTTATGGGGGACTCCTGGCCCTCCATTTGAATGTCCTGTACCAGGTTTCTCAGCTCTAGGTCTTAAGCTATAAGGTTTTGCCTTATTACTTACAATGTCATTGTTATCACACATATTTACGTGGAATTTAAAGAATTGAAAGTTTAGATATGAAAACTTCAAATTGAGTTTTATCAGTATTTATCAATACCACTGAAGACAATTTTATTGCTTACTTATTGGTATTAAGTGAATTTATAAGTGCCAAAAGTCAAATATGCTTTTATGTGGTCACTTGATATAACTGGTCTACAATATGTAGCCGTGTTTTTATATTTAAAAGAAAACAACTGTCAGTAAGATTCCTTTTAAATATTTAATGAATGTTACAAACCAATAAAAAGAAAAGATTAAGGGTCCTGTTAAAAGAAAACAACTAATCAGTTTAATTGGTTTATTATCTGCAAAGATCACAAATTTAATTGGTCTATTGACAGCCTCCCACTAATAACAATTTTATGTTAAATTAGTGGTAAAATTGTTGATTCAATATCACAATTTTATTATATAACAGGGCTTCTTTTTCTGAAATCACTATATAGGTGACTCCAACCTGATGTAATTATCCAAATATTTCCATAGGGATATTATTTACGTGCACCTTCTTTGAAAATTTCACTTACTGGATTATAACAGAATTCTTGAGGAAAGGTCCGCAATTTTCAGGCTAAGATCAACTAAATGGACATGAACTGGCTTGAAAAGTCTTTTTCTAGAAGATTTAAATGGTCCTATATGAATACTGTAGTATAATTCCAACAAATAGTAAAATATAATTCAGAATAAAGGTTTTAGTAATATAATTCTCACTATTCTTATATATGGCTTACAATCTTTTTAGTTGGTAGAAAAATAGATTTAATAATTTCAGATTCTATTCAAAAGCCTTATAAAAGTACTAATTGAGTTGTATTGTAATTTTTTGGTTATATTGGTTAAATTGAAGTGATAAAGAATGTAGAAAACAAGACCTAAAAACCTCCTCCTTTTATACACACTGAGTTCCCCAATAAATCCCTTGATGTACCATCCAATACACAGTTAATGACGCCTCAAACAACTAATAGACCTGCCCACCAACATCCCTAGTGACCCATGACATAATTAGACAAGTAACAACCGCCAAAATCCTATTAATAATAAGGGAAATCCATCAAAATTAAGAAAAAGTCAAAAAGAGAGTATATGCATATAAAACAATAATATAAAAGACTAAAGGAGAATTTTTAAGGTTAATAATAGCTTAATAAAAAGGGGAATCTACTGTAGAAATGGAGGGGCTAATTCTGACATTATACTACGTGAAATTCCCATCCAAAAATAACCAATATTGACTGAGAAACCACCCAAATTCTTAAAAAAGAGCGTGAGATGTGGGGTAACTACATGCAGTCCTTGGCAGGCGCTTGCATGGGTAAATCCTTGACTAAAATTAGGAGAATTTAAGTGTGGTGATGAAATAAGATGCCAAGAGTGAGGTTATTAATGAAATTGGTGCATATAAACAAGGTCAATGCACTATTAATTAAGCTAGGACACTAAATAAGCGCCTGTTGCCTATTTTAGTGTGTTTCCCCAGTGGGCGTAGAATGTGGGGTAATTATAGTGTGAAAAAGCTAACTTTTCTAAAAATGAAGCTATTCACATGGGAAAAAAGCAGGCAGTATTTGGCCAGTACACAGAAGCCATTTCTGGCATAAAAAACACCAAATTTTAAAGGTGTTATTTTTATGCATTTAAATAGCCAAATCAATAGTCCTAAATGAGCCCAATTTATCTGTCAAAGCGCATTTTTGATATTCTCAATTTTATAGCGCATATAGTCAACGTTTAAGTGAAATAAAGCACATTTCTTGTTTTTTGCGTAAAACAATGAATATAACAGCTTTAAGTGTACTTAAAAATTATTTAGCCTTATACTTAAGGTTCTTAAGATTACCCTAACATATTCCAACTTAATATTAAGTACATAAGACCTATAAAAGGTGGATATATGCGTGTATATAAGGTGTTATAATGGCATTTTTTGTGTATTATCATAATTTTACTTATGTATACTGTTTGTGTACTCTTATTTATTGTTCCCATGTATAGTTCATGTGTTTAACATAACTTATAAGCTTTTTTTACTCAGTCCTGGGTATATACAGGCTGACATATCTAGTGTAACTATACTCCTGCTTTATATGCTATTGCAGAGGTATGAAAAAAAGAAAGCTTTGTTATTCCCAAAAGTTATTTTTTACAAAAAAAAACTACTTTTTTTCTTCATGATTTTATATCTATTATGCATTTAATTATGTAAAAAAATATTTGTGACCTGAAATATCTTTTTTTTGCAGAAGAATAATATTAGTTGTTGATTTTTGAAAAATGAGAAAAATAAACACACTTAGCCCCTTTATAATTCAGAAATGTTTTTTTTTAATTATTCTGTAAAATAACAGAGCAAAAACTACAACCTCACACCACATTGAGTTCTTTAAATTAAATGGAAAATTTTAAGAAGATTTTTGTAGCATGATAGACTCATTAGCACATTCCACTTTCTCTTTCTCTTTATTTTCCTTGAATTTTTTTCATCTCTTTTTATCATCTTGCATTTTTAATTCTTTATTAAACTTGAGTATGAGGCATGCTTTTGATACCAATATCTTGTGTAAAGTTAATTTAACAAGTGATGTTGAGGATTTAATTGTAAAAAATTGATTTATTTAAATTTTTTCTCGTGGTTTGAAGTGCTGGATATGGTAATCACAAATTTTTTTCCACACTTATTTTCTTTTTTTTACCTTGTTTCTCTTTTTCAACTCAATTTATTTCACTCAGAAATTTTTTCCTATAAGAATTCACAAGTTCTACTATTAATTCTACATAAATCATAAGTTAAGGCCTCAATATGTAGTTGATGCATCTCATTTTGTTTGTTCCAATCAAATATTTACATTAATTAAGTTTTTCTAACAATTTATTGGAGAGAAAACATCACCTCCATTTATTTTACTTTTTGAAAATGGAAAAAACTTTGAATATGAGATGATGAACTATATAAAGTGAAGTCAAATAATTTTTTCAAACATTCAGTCAGCTTGGTAAAATTTTTAATAAATGATAGACTTTTCTTTATACATATACCAGGAAAAAACTTTATCTTTAATGAAAAATTTAAAAAAAATGAATTTTTGTATTAGGTGGTCTTAAATTAAATTTGCTAGATAATACCTTTAATATTTCACTTAAAATTTTAAAGGAAGAAATTACCTTTAAAATTACCTTAACAGCTCTTCTTTATCCTACTTTTTTCCCTCTTAAATCCCCCATTTTTCCCCTGCAGGAACTTGAGTTACTCACTAGGGTGTTAAATTGATTTAAAATATACACATTGTTTCACCTCTTGAACCCCTTCCCTCTCTATTGATTTTCCTTTATTTTTCTCTAAAAGCCCTCTTTTTAAATTTTTTATACACATACTCATTGTCTCTTTCATCCTCTGAGATTATTCATTGTATTCACAAGCCTCTTTATCCACCCAATACCTTTCCCTTCTCCCTACTCTCTTACTTAGTTCCTTAAATCCCCCAGTTGCATGAAAAAATTATTTTAGAAACACTAAATTATATGTGATTTGGTGGTCAAAGGGACTAAGTGAAAGAGTAGTAGAAAGTGCAATGAAAATAATGAGGACATGTGCAAGGGAGTGTTTCTGCAACACTTTCCTGCACGTGAATTGGGGTTACAAGGCACCCAGTCAATTTTTTGAGTGAAGGGGAGTAAAAATGCTGAGATCATGTGCAACTAAGTGATGCTGCAAAAATTTGCTGCACATGACTTGGAACTGTAAATGAGTAAGTAAGAAATACTTTAGAATGGTGATATAAGACATAAGGCCCAATGAAAAAAAAAGTTTCAGAAGCATGTTTCCAATGAAACATGGAGGTGTGAGGGTGTAGGTTGGTGAACCACAGGATGAATGGGGGGGAAATTGGGCAAGGCTGGTGGAGAATAATGGAAAGTGTAGAGGCGCAATAGGAATTCTGGGGGTAAAAAGAAAGATCTTTGCGGTGGTAAATGAGGGATTGTAGAAAAGAAGGGGGTAATTATAGCAGAAAATATAGGATTTGGGGGCTTTAACAGGTAATTCAAGACAGTGAAAATTTGGGGATTTGTGATCTTTGCAAGAAAAATGTGTGGTATTTAGGAAACTGGGAGAGGACACACTGGCAGATGATTTTTGAAAATATATTATTTGGGGTATATAAGGTTACAAAGTAGTATAAAATGAATTCTTCCATGTATTTTTTAGGTTTAATGATAAGCGGGAGACAAAGAGTGGGTGGAAGAATATTTAATAACCCTGGGGGGTAAATTTTCTGTGATTAATCTCACAGAGGTCAAATAATAAAAAATGGGTGTCAATGAATGGGAAAGAAATCATCCACTCTTAATAGGGGGTGTCAGTTCTGGCAAATCAGCACTTACAAATCAGCACTTAAATTTGACCAAATCCGCACTTAAATAAGTGCGGATTTCCAAAACACACTAGCCCCAATACTGGTGGATTTCAAACTGAAATAAGTCACTTATTTCACTCAAATCCGCACTTTCTCAACCAAAAGTGCTGATTTCACCATCAAGTCCCATTTCACTGATTTGTCAGCATCATCCCATTCATACGCAGCACTCCGCAGCATAACACTTCATAACTCAAAACATCGTACATCACTTACATCTTCATATCATATCATATAAGAGTTATGCCTTCCTCACTTTCAAATCGTGATAAATTACATAAAGCAATGACTTTCATGGCTCTTGAACTGCTCTTGGACTCTGATTGCGATTCTGATTCTGATCTAGAAGAAGATTTTGTCTTTTTATCAAAAATGGCCACGAAACGTTACCTTCTTCCCAGAAAGCCTCAAGTACTTCATACCCCCAAGTACACCATCCAAACACTTCTTAAACTATCTACACCCAGTTTTAGAGAGCTTTTCATGACTTCTCAGGAATGTTTCCTTAAATTGCTTGATCTTATTCAGGATCATCCCATATTTTACAATAATTCTCAAAAAGAACAACAATATCCTTCAATTCAATTGGCCATCACACTATGTCATTTGGGTTCAAATGGTAATGGAGCCGCTTTGAAACGTTTAGAAAATGTCTTTGATTTAGGGTATGGTTCAGTTAACACTTATACCAAACAATGTATCACTGCCATCAACTCCTTGTAATCTCAACTTCTCACCTGGCCAACAAAAGAAGAGCGACTTGAATCATTTCAGGTTATGCAAGCAGAGGGCTTCCCAGGATGTATTGGTTTTGTTGATGTTACTGCTATTCCTTTGAGCCAGAAACCTGCTCAAGGTGGAAACAATTACTTTCACATTCTCGTCAAAAATTTTCACCAAAATATTTACAAGTCAAAAAAAATTCTATATCTGTTTTAAAAAATTGGCAATACTCTCCCCTGCATTTTATTGAAGCAAGGGGTGGATATCACCAAAATTTTTCTTAGTCATCAATTTCACATGTCAGATTTGAAAATTTGGCAATACCCCCCCCTGCATTTTATTGAAGTAAGTGGTGGAAGTCATCTAAATTTAATATAATTACGTAAATTATTAAATAAATATCTAATATATATCAATTTCCCTAGTTTAAAGTAATGACAATCCCTTAAGCCAAAATGCAGATCAAATCTAGAAACAAAAGTTTGGGACTTTCCACAGGTATAGGCTAGAGGAACCCCATGAAACAAATAAATGTTATCATGATTATCATTTATACAACACAAGGTCGTGGGCCCATTACTTTAGTTGAGGAAATTGATACATAAAAAATATTTATTAAAAATTTACGAAAAAATATAAAATTTTTGATGACAACTCTAATCCCCATACTTTTTGGATCTAAATAAAGTTTTTTTAAATCGATTAACTTTACCTTCTTTCATTACCTTATTGATTCTTTGAATCAACTTATGACTGATTTGAAATGAGCAACCAAAATGTGTTAAATCTTGACAGGATTCCAAACCAGGAGGAGCTTTGGTCGTTTGATGATTATCCTTAGAAGAATTCCAAATAGTTTCGATGATACCATTTCCCAAACCAAAATCAATGATGCACCGGTGGTCTGGAAAATATAAACCATGTCATTTTATTTTAGCTGGAGATTGTATTGGTTGGCCAGTAATCGGTTTGATATATGAGAATATACCAAAACTAAGAAAATTGGTGTCCTTGGTATCGGTGTGAATTTTATTGTGAAATCCAGAATGAGTGATAATAACATTAGAAAATAAAAGATATTTGTGGCTGATATCTTCCCATTCGGAGTCACACCAATTTGTTATTCCAAATTTGGTTGCAAGTTCATGATTTTTTTCAAATGCTTTATTACAGTGCTTTTAGAGTCGAAGAGCAAGAAAAGAGTTAAAGGAAGGTAGAGTGTCCTATAAGCGAAAATCTTCATCTTTTTGAGCTTTAGTGATATTCTTGAGCAACGAATATATGCCTATATAATTGAAATTCCTAGATAATAATCATATAAGAGTTTCAGAATCCTTATCCTCTAAATATGCAATATAAAAATGTGAAATAAGACAAGTGAAATTTGGAAAAAAGGCTCAACTTCAAAGGTCAAAATCTCAGCAACCACTGAACCTAATTCAAACCTGTTTGTGGGAAATGAAAGATATGCTTTAGTAGAATCTTCAGTTAAAGGACATGTGATTTAAATAAACCTAACCCTAATTTGTTACATAAAAAAATGAAATAAAAATTTAAATTGGGAAAAAAAGGCTCAACTTTAACGGTCAATATCTCAGCAACCACTGAATCAAATTCAAATCTGTTTGTGGGAAATGAAAGGTAGCCTTCAGGAGAATCTTCAGTAAAAAGAAAATTAGATTTGAATAAACCTAACCCTAATTCCGAGTCTGATTTTCAAAATTTTACAAAAACTTGAAAAGTGGTAATGAAGATGAGATCAAAAGGAGTTTATAAGTTCACTGTTATCCAGATAAGAGTCATAAATATATTTAAGTATGAACTTTTCATAAAAGGAATGAGATATCATATAGGCATGAAAAAAAGGAGATGAAACTTACCTTGATTGAAAAGTAGGAAAAATAGAGTGAGAAAGATTGATATTGGAATTGTGGGGAAATTGAATATGGAGTAAGTGAAATGCATAAAGAATGTGCAATGTATGTGTTTCAATGAAATGGAGCCAAAAAAAAGTGAAATAAGGGAAAGGGGGGATAATGACCATGCCAAGGAGGGATGAAGAGTAGGGTGATGGAGCTAAAAAATAAAGTAAAGAGGGAGAGAAAAAAAAGGTTAATTATACCATTGAAATCCAAAATAACCACTTACAAAAAAAATTTAGATAAAAAAAATAAAATAAACAGAAAAAAACAAAAAAAATTATAATTAGTAATCAAAAAATCAAAAAAAAAGAATAAAGTGACTTACCTGGAGAGATGAGATGACAAAATGAATGAAACCAAATTGTTTGAGGGATGTTGGAGAAGAATAGGAAAAGGATATGAGGGATGAATGAAAAAAAAAATCACTGACAAAATATGTGATTTCAGAAAATATGCAATTTCATGTTGAGCTGGTGAAAGAAAACCAATGAGCCATCCAAAAAAAAAATTTTCACCGTAAATTCCAAAAAAAATGAATATGCAACAAACCAAAATACCAACCCAAGTGAATGAAGTACACAAAGAGGACATTTGGAGAGTACAAAATGGTATGGGAAAGAAAGGGATGATGTGGCCAACATGTGGTTTTGAAAAAAAAAATCATGAAAAAAGTGCTGATTTGAGGTCAGAACTGACACCCATAGAAAAAAGATTAAGAAGTAGAAGAAATAAGTAAAAAAGAATGTAAACATGCCTGGTCAAAATATTGAAAATGTCAGGAAGGGGTTTGTGCCAAGGATTGATGGGTAGGTAGCGAGGAAGGTCAGTGTGTCACATGTTACAGGGATGGGGTAAGAAAGGAAGGGATGTTTTGTGGCCAAAATGTGGTTGTGAAAAAAAATGGAAAAAAAGTGCTGATTTGAGGTCATAACTGACACCCTTTTTTGAAATAAGTGACTTTTTTGCAAAATTTAAGTGCTGATTTGTAAGTGCTGATTTGGTTTGAAATCCGCACTTAATTTAAGTGCAGATTTGCCAGAACTGACACCCCCTAATGAAAATTCAATATATTAATTATATGAACTTAAAGTATTTTTTTAATGTACCTATGGAATCTGGCCAATACATACTTGCATTTTTATGAATGATGGATATAAAATTTAGATGAAATATATATATATTTTTTTTCATAAATTTTGAAAAAGAATTTTTACCATGTACTAGTTATGTGTTATTTTCAACATATTTCAATATTTCATAAGGGGTTACCAAAGTTGAGGGATCCACAATTAGGGATCAGGAATTTTTTTTCCCCGGATCAGACATTATTAATTGTGGAAGATTCTTATCCACTAGCCCTGTGGCTAGTGGATAATTAATCAACAATAATGCATTATCACACCTCTTATACCCCAATTTCTATTCCTAATTCCTGATCCCAAACTCATCACATCCATGATAGATTTTTAAGAAAGTCACATGACTTATAATTTCTGATTCCATCCTTAAGTCTTTCCTCACTCTATGCCACTTAATTTTGGTCGTAAACACTTCAAGTTTTTTTCTATCTACACACCCCAACTGCACATTTGGCAGTAAATTCCAACTTCCCTCATCACATAAGCCTTCCACCAACAACTATAAAACACCTCTCTACTAGGCAGCTACTTCACTCAACTATGAATTCTATCACTTTACTTTTAGTTCTTTACTATAGGCCAGAATCTGACTTGGATGATGCTTTAGCCTATATGTCTTTTCTTTCCAAAAAGTGTTACATAAACCCAAGGGGGCCAAATCTTCATCATGATCCCAGATATTATCTCTGCTCCATTCTCAACATTCCTCAACTAAACTTCACTCAACTATCTCAAACTTCTCCTGATTCTTTCTTCATAATTTTTCAACTCATCTCTAAACATCCTATCTTTAATAAGAATTCTCAAAATAAACAGTGTGATCCTGCTATTCAACTTGCTGTTGCACTATGTTGCTTTGGCTCAAATGGAAATGGTGCTGCTGTAGGACGTTTGGATAATCTCTTTAACATAGGATATGGTATGGTGATATTATACACCAAGAGCTGTATGATCTCTATCCTTTCCCTCAAGTCTCAAACACTTGCTTGGCAAACTCCACAACAGTGACATGAATCCTCTCAAGTAGTGCAAGCCAAAGGTTTCCCTGTATGTATAGGTTTTGTTGATGGCACAACTATACCTTTGAGTCAAAAGTCTGCTCATGATGGAAGCCATTATTTTGATTGCAAAAAAGGTTTCTTCAAAATGTTCTCCAATTCCATATTTCTCATAAACTAACTTTTTATCTTCTTTTTAGATACTCTATTGCCACTCAACTTGTCTGTGATTTCAACAAAAAGTTTGTTTCTTTTCATAGTGGCTTCCCTGGCTCATTTTATGACTCTTCTGTATTACAAAGAATGAGGATTTTTTCAAAGTTGTGACTCATACTTTGACAAATCTCAGTACCTCCTTGCACACTCAGCATATGCAAGTGGAAAGTACATTATACCTGCTTTCCATGGTGCAACTTTAGAAAATGACCCCAAAACCACATTTAATTATCACCTTTCCCAATCAAGAGTATGGACTGAAAATGCTATTGGAATTTTAAAGGGAAGATTTTCTAATCTCTGGGAGCTCAAAATCCAATTTCAAAAAAAAATTGAGATCAAAACTGCAAATAATTGTATCATAACTTGTGTTATACTCCACAATATCCTAGCTGATTTAAAAGATGAGCAGAATGATCTTTATTAAGAATAGGATCCTGAACCAGCGCTGGCTCTATCCTCCCTTGAATCACAAAACATTCATTCAACCAGCATAATGTCCACTTTGTATACTTTGTTTACTTGGCTTGGTATTTTTTTTGTTGCATATTCATTTTTTTTGAATTTACAGTGAATATCTATTTTTTGGATGGCTCATTGGTTTTCTTTCACCAGCTCAACATGGAATCACATATTTTCTGAAATTGCATAATCTTTCAGTGTTTATTTTTTTCATTCTTCACTCATATCCTTTTCCTCCTCTACTCAAACATCCCTCAAACATTTTGGTTGCATTTTTTAACTCATCTTGCAGGGTAAGTCAGTTTTTCATTTTTATTGAATTTTTATTTGCTAATCCTGATTTTTTTTTTTGCTCTTTTTTTTTTTTTTTTTTTTTTTTTAAGTGCTTCATTTTTTTTCAAGGTTAAACTAATTTTTTTTCTCTCCCTCTAAGGGATAAGGGGGGAGGGGAGGAAGTGGTGGAGGGGAGAGGGGGGAGAGGGGGGAGAGGGGGGAGAGGGGGGAGAGGGGGGAGAGGGGGGAGAGGGGGGTTTTGAAGAGATCAAGAAGGGGGAGGGGAGTGTGAGGACACCAAAAAGAGGTAAATGAGGCAGAAAAGGAGGGGTAATATGGGTGTATTTAAAAGAAAATTTACACTATTTTGTATTTTTTTTTTTGCTTATTTTTTACAGAATATTATAAAAAAAAATTTTTACAGTTAAAGCTGAATCAAAAATAAATTTGGTGTGTTTATAATATTGATTTTGATTTTTAGGAAAAAATTTTCTGATACAATTTTTTTTTGGTTTAATTTTTTTATTATCATTTTTTTATCATTTTTTTCAAGGACTTTAGGTGGTATATCTAACACCAAATAGCCTTAAAATTCATTTTTTTGGCATATAATTTTACTGATGTTTGTTTTTATCTTTTTTTATTTTTTTTGATTCAATTTTTTTTCAAGGAAAGTTTTAGTAATTGATTTATTTTCAAAAAAAAAATTTTGGTTTAATTTTTATCAATAAAATTCTTAAGTTTGAATAAACAAAATTAATTTTTTGAGTTTTATTTTTTGCCTTTTTTTTGGTTTTTGACACAAATTTTTTTATTCAGAGAAAAAAATGTATATTTTGTCAGAATCACCTCTTACTTCTCTATCATCATCCTCTTTATCATCTTTATCATCTTTTTCAAATTCAACTTCAATTCAATCATCATCCAAAATATCAAAAAAAATAATGATGTTCAAAGTCAGCAGAATAAAAGGAATTTAAAAAAGAAAATTCATTTGGTTTGTTTATTTGGCCATATATCAAATATTGAGTACTATAAGACTAGAGTGGATCAAAAAAAATCTTATCCAATTGAATTAACAGAATATTTAAGGTATTTAACCAAATCAGGAGACAATGAAATTAAAGCAGTTATCAATAATTCTTTTAAACCTCAATTTATTTATGAAACTCAATCTTTTGATGGTTCAAAAGATGAAATCTTTAATCAACTATCCAATCTCATAATAACACTATATCAAATGGCTTCGGTTCCCTTACCAATAAGGAATATGAATTTGTTGGGTGGTATTATGATTGGATATGGTTGGAGACCATGATTTGTTAAAGGCTATTCTCTTGGTATGTCTGATAATATATGTTTCATTCTTAAAATCATGTCACTCATTTTATTTTCATAGGCATCTATTATTTACTTAAAAATCATCTAAAACTGAAAAAGATGACAAATTTCTCTTATGGGACACCTTACCTTTTTTTGATACTTTTCTTGCTCTTTGCCTCAAAAAACTATGCAATAAAGCTTATGAAAAGAATCATCAACTTGCTACCAAAGTTGGAATACCAAATTGGTGTGACCTGGAATGGAAAGAAATTAGAAACCAATATCTTTTATTTTAAAATTTTATTATTGCTCATTCCAGATTCCACAATCAGATTCATATCAATAGGAATGACACCAATTATCTTACTTTTGGAATTTTCTTATATATCAATCCAATAACTGGCCAAAAAATACCATCTCCAGCTAAAATCAAAGGAAATGGCTTATATTTTCCAGACAATCAGTGCATGATTGATTTTGGTTTGGTAAATGGCATGATCAAAAAAATTTGGAACTCTTCTTAGGATCATTGCCAAACAACCAAATCTCCACCTGGCTTGGAATCTTGTCAAGAGGTCACACATTTCAGATGTTCATTTCGAATCAGTCAAAATTTAATCCACCAAATAAACAAGGTAAAAAAAGATGGTAAACTTAACAGATATAAAAAAACTTTATGTAGATCAAAAAAGTTTGGGGATGAGTAGATTCATCAAATATTTTTTATTTTTTCATAAATTTTTTATAAATAACTCTTTTATTTCAAATTCCTAAAATAAAGTAATGGGCCAATGGCCCTGTCTTGTATAAATGGGAATCATGACAAAATTTATTTGTTTCATGAGGTTCCTTGGCTTACACTTGTGGAAAGTCCCAAAGATTTGTTTCTATATTTTATCCACATTTTGCCTAGAGGAATTGATATTACTTTAAAACTAGGGATATTGATATATATTAGTTGTTTATATATTAATTTATGTAATTATATTAAATTTTGGTGATTCCCACCCCTTACTTCAATAAAATGCAGGGGAGGTATTGCCAAATTTTCAAATCTGACATGTAAAATTTTTGACTTGTAAAAATTTTGATGATACCCACCCCTTACTTCAATAAAGTGCAGGGGGGGGGTATTGCCAAAATTTTCAAATCTGACTTGATAAATTTTTTGACTTTAGTTTTTGGTGATACCTGTCCCTTACTTCAATAAAATGCAGGGGGGAGTATTGCCAAAATTTCTTATAAGACTTGCAAAATTCTTGATTTGAAAGAATTTTGGTGATACCTTTAAAATGCAGGGGGTAGTAATTCCAAATTTTCATAAGACTTTCAAGATTCTTTACTTGAAAGAATTTTGGTGATACCCAGAACTTACTTCAAAAAAATGCAGGGGGGGATTGGCAAATTTTCAAATGAGAATGTAAAATTTTATTTAAAAATGAATTTTTAAAATTAAAATATGAAAATTCAACTAATGATGGATAGAGTAATGAATCACAGGAAATTATTGTAAAAATTTATGAACAAATAATTAAGAATGGTTGAAGTATTAAAGAAAAAAAACACACTTTTAATTAAAAATTTTATTATACATTCAATTTCCTCATAAGATTTTTTGCTTTAACACATTCCATTAAAAAAATTTCTTCTTTGAATTTTCTTAGAGGTCATGCTTAAATTTCATCTGTTCCATTAAGTTTCGATGCTTGAGTTTTTTCTCCTCTTTATTTGATTTTTCAATACTAAGAGTTAACTCAAATTCCTTCTCCTCCAAGTCTTGTGCCCTATCATCCTTCCATAAAGAGAGCTGGTAATTCCTCTCCTCCAAGTATTTTTCCCTATCATACCTCCTTAAAGAAAGCTCATATTTTTTCTTTTCAAACTTTTGAGTCTCTTTAGCAACTTCCACTTGTTCTAGAGTGATAAGAAATATTAAAAAAAAGTAGAAGAAAAGCAGAGTAAAGTATTAAGAGGTATGGTATTACTTACCAGCATCACATTTCTCTAAATATTCTTCAATAGAAGAAAAAGGGGTTTGAGATGAAGTATCACTTTTTCGTCTTCTTTGATAGTGGAAATTTAGACTACTTGAAGCCCTTTTCTTTTTGTTTAAGGTCACATTTTCCTCCTCATCATTTTTGCTGGATTCTGACTCAGTTGATTGTGGCCCCTTCATTTGTTCTTCAGCCTTTTTAGAAATAAGAAAATGTAAATAAACAAAAGAATTGGTAAGATAAAAGAAAAAAACATACTTGAGTTAGATCAGGTTGGACTATATTGTCATAAGGATCTATTGAAAAGATATCTTGATTTGTGGAATTCAAATGAGGGGAGGCTTCAGTAGAATAAGAAGGAAAAAGATTTCTTTTGAAATCATGTTTGGAGATAGCATCTCGACCATCCAACATGTTTGCAGAATTAACATCAGCTCACTCTCCAAAAATAGCATCCATCTCTTTAAATTAAGGACATAAAGATTCAAGTTTACCATATATGGATTTTATGCCTTTACTGATATCAATGTTGGTAATACCAAAACCAGTAGAAAATGAAAGAGTCTTTCCTTCTTGTATTTGGCTTGGTTATGCTTGAAACGTTCAGACATCTTTTTAGGCAAAAAATAAATCCTTCTCTTTGTCTACTTTTGTAATTCATTGGCCATTAGAAGATAGCCATTGACTTTTGATTCGGGGGCCATCCTACTTTAGTTGCATTTTTGGTACCAAAACAAGAATCATAGTTAGATTTAGTCTTCAAGGCAGTTGATAAGAATGAGATGATTATCTTTTTTAAATTGAAAGGTCTTTGATTTCTCAGCTGAGCGGGGGAAAGAAGGAGTAGTGCAATTTGAAGAACAACTGGGGGAAGGCTGCCTTTGAGAGGATCTATGATGATGGGGCATGTCAAGACAATTGAAGATGAAAAGGAGCAAAAAAAAGATGATGAGATAGTGAGGTTTTCTGAATGGAGAGAATAGACAATATGAGATGAGAATGTGAGTGTGCAGGAAGGTAGAAGACATATCTGGAGAGTAGTCAAAGATGTGGTTATGAATGAAAGTAGGCCAAGATGTGGTTATGACAGAAAGTTGTCCAATATGTGGTTATGAAAAATTGAGTAGAAAAATGTCAGATAAGAGGTCAACTTTGACATGTAAAATTTTTAATAACCCAATTATTAGCAAAAATAATTGTGGAAGATAATTGGGGTATAAGGATTTTTATCCGCAATTAATTTAATTGCGGATTGGTCAACTTTGATACCCCCTATTATGCGGAAGTGGATTGAAGTACATAAATTATGAAAATATGAAAAAGACCATATGTGTAACAAAAAGAGATGAACAAATATAAATATTTTTGAAAGTTAAGATGCCTATAATAATCAACCTAAATATATTTTTAACTGAGGAAAATTAGATAAAAATGAAAAAATGATTCATTAGAACATGTATTAAGAAATTAAACTAAAAAATTAAATCATGTTATTTTTTAAAAAACTTAGATAAACTTCTTTACTTTTATTATGCTTCAGACATCTATATAGCACCAAAAAATTGTAAAAAAGATGAGATTCAGCCTACCCAGAATTATAACAAGGTTATTCAGAAGTAAAAAAACAACTTGCCTTACCTTTATACATGCCTAAACCCATAATTTTTAGGTCTTACGTACTTAATATTAAGTTTTAATAATGTAAGGCAATCTTTGGTACCTCTGAGCTAAGGTTACATAACTTTTTAAGTGAACTTAAGCTGTCTTTTTATTATTATAGGGGAATAATTGATAAATGTGCCTTAAATCACTTAAGAGCTGGAAATATGTGCTATAAATTTAATAATATTTAAAATGTGCTTTTATAAATAAATTTTCTTTATTTAGAACATTTTATTTGGCTACTATTTACTCTTAAAAGAAGAACTCTAAAAATTGATGTTTTTTATGTGAGAATTGGCTTATGTGTATTGGCCTTATTCTGCCTGAATTTATCCCACAAGCATATCTTCATTAATTAAAAAGTTACTCATTTCACACTTAATAATCCCTAGGGTACATGAAATATATGTGTAATCACTCTAAAATAGGCAAGAGGTGCTTATTTATTTTCTTAATTGTATTACACATACACTGACCTCATTTTATGCACTAATCATTGCATTTACCTCAAGATCAATGTCTGAAATTCTTAATCATGCTTGAAATTTCCTGAATTCACTAAATTAGTTAAGGATTTACTAATTTTATAAGAACTCTTACAGTTGTCTTTCTGTAAGCAGAACCCAAAAGAGTTGGAGAGGACATACAAAACCCCTGTCTTCCTAGAAAAGTAATGTTGAATTATCTCAATGCAGAAAAGTGGGACTGAGTTTTGACAGCCAGAAATTATAAAGGAAAGGACAGTAATATTCTCAAAAAAATGAGTGTTAATGTTGAAGGATTCTTTTGGTCTAGAAGATTTTTAACATAGGTCCAACGGCAGTGATAGGTGGATTTTGGGGTTTCAAAGTTGAAGTACGTATATTTTATCTTTTAATTGCTTTACTAAATTAAAAGAGGTAAAAAAATTTATAATTATTATAATTAATGATTTAGAATTACTTTAAGTAAATACTAAAAACAATAAGTAGTAATAAATTGGTTTAATAAAATAATAAGTAAGTAAAGGATGATCAAAAACAACCAGAAAGGGAGGCCTTATATAGGCAAAGTAGAGACAAAGCACGGAGTTGAAATCCTAAATACAGTATTATGAGAGAAGAAAAGAATATTCCAGAAAAAATTTCAAATAATAAGGTTGTTCCAAAAAGAAGGTGTCAGAAAAGTGTATTTACTGTATGTGACAAAAGTAAATTAGTTTATTTAAGAATTACTGTAAATTTCAATTCTAAATAAGTAATTTGAATTTTTTGTATATATTTATTTTTATTTGAATATTGAATTTTATTTCAATTTAAATTTTTTTTCTTTATTTTAATATTAATTTTTATTTCTCTTAACCTGTCATTGAGCACGGGATTAGAAAATAAAAATATAAGGGACATTTTAATATTAATTTTAATTATTTACTAACTTTAACTTTTTGTAATTATTTAATTTATTATAAGTAAATTTAATGTAAATATATTATAATTAATAAAAATAATAAGGCTTGGCTTCATCACAGTAAAAAATAAATTATTTTACTGGGTAAGTCTAGCAGCCTGGCTGAAAGTTAAATTCTCAGTCTAATGATATGTAGAAGTGCTATCAAATCTCTATAAATTACTCTAGTAAAATGATTAATAATAATACAATAATATATTGCCAAATTTAGAAGAATACTCTAATATGTATGTATATCTATACTAAGTAGAATGTTAAGAGATCCCCAAAAAGGCTCTACCTTTAATTCCCCTTGGAAATCTTACTAATAGTCCCACTGAAAGCCTGTGTGCTGTGGGTAACATTCTGTGCCCAGGCATACCATAGGTAAGCATGCTGTGACATGCTGTGAGTAAGTGTGCTTTTAGTGTGCTGTAGTGTGCCATGATCATCTGACCCTTCCAAAATAATAATAAAGAAACCAAGTAAACTAATAAAACTGAAAATCTCCAAAATGACAACTAAACCCCAAGAGACTCAAAAATATCATCATCTAGACATAAAACTAAGAGAAAATCTCAAGTTATCAACTGTTACCATCAAGTAAACTCCACAAACAACACTTTCCCAGTAATAAACAAAACTAAATAAACAACAGAAACAAGAATGAACAACACCCAAATAACTGCCATAAAACACCACCATCACTAAAAAATCATCAAGACATAAAAATAAGAGAAAATCCTCAGATATTTCGGAGTCCCATCCATGTTAACTGTTCATAAACCCTTGTCATTCTATATGGAAAAAGACAATCCTGTCATAAGTCAAATAACTGCTCCTGCCTGCATGCATTCTGCACCATGAAAGCACCTTCCAAGACTCTGCATTCAGTTACCCCATATTGCACATCCTTTTATGGTTTCTTAATGGGTTTAAAGGCTAAATTAAGTATTTTTAATGGGACTTTCAATGGAAAAAACTGTTAAAATTGTTGTTTTAATTTATAATTTTTCTATCCCTTATTTAGAAATTATTTTCATGTTCTTTTCTTTTCTTTTTTAGTGGTTTATTTAAAGAATAACATGCATATATTCTGTTTTTGGGTTATTACTATATTTTGGTAGATTATCTCTTGTTATTCTTTTATTTTGGTGTGTGAAATGGTTTTTTTTGAGAGGGCAAAGTGCTTTGGTTACTAGGCATGTGAAACTCCTTTAAGTGGATTCCATGAGAAGATGAGCGTTCACAGAGTGATATAATGGCCAGGGATAGAAGTTGAATGGTCTGGGAAACAAGGGGTGAACACCAGAGATTTATGGGTATATAAGGAGGAGTTTTTTGGGTTATGGTTCTACATTCTTTAATTCACCTGTAAAACATATAGGCAATCCATTACAAATCATATTCATTAGTACATTATAAGTCTTTTAAATATTGTTTTAAATTTTCAGTTCTATTTTTTACCAACTTTGAACTGTAAACCAATTATAATAAGTAAGATTAAATTACTGAGACCTTTTTTTTTGAATTTTATTCGATTAATTATTTGGATTTGGACAACTCTATTCATACTGGACCATTAAAAATTTTTAGATAACTGATTAATTTAGCTATTCACATCTTTTTACTTGAACTCAGCCTAAAAGTTTCTGAGAATTTTTGGTGTTTTTTTTCTTTTTCTTTTTTCTTTTCTTTTCTTTTTTTTGTTGTTGTTATGTTTCTTTGGAAATGACTAAAAAATGTTTCTAGCACATTTCCAAGTCATTTACTAATTTTTTTCTTTCTTTCTTTCTTTCTTTCTTTTTTCTTATCTTTTATTTTCTTTTTATTTTCTTTTTATTTTCTTTCTTTTCCTTTTTTTTTTTTCTTTTTTTTCTTTTTTTTTCTGTTTTTTTTTCCTTTTTTTTTTCTTTTTTTTTTTTCTTTTTCTTTTTTTTCTTTTTTTTTCTTTTTTCGTTTTTTTCCTTTTTTTTTCTTTTTTTTCTTTTTTTTCTTTTTTTTCTTTTTTTTTGTCAGCCAGGCTATCTCAGGTGCCCAGTAATTTATATAATAAATTACTGAAACCATATAAGGGAATAACACTATGTAGTTACAATAAATTATAATAAAATTATAAATATTTTATGAATAAATAAAATAATTACTATATTTAATTTTATTATTAAATAAGTTTTATTACATAAACAAATATTATATTCTATAAAAACATGGCACATTTCTATGTATTTAATATTTCTAAAAAAATAATAAAATTAACTATAATATTATAAGCTTAATTATATTTAACTTATAATAGAATTATAATTAATTTTATATAACTTGGATATTAAATTCAACTCGTCATATAATTGTATCCATAAATATTGGGCGCTTTTTTGACCCTTAATTGTGTCAATAGAATTAGTAAATAATTTAAAATACATATTTACTATATTAATATCAAATTCTCACTTTAAATAAGTTACAATTAAATTAATTATTTGTTTCAATTAAATTTATTACTAAAATTATTTAAAACAATTAATTAATTTCTTTTTATAATTGAATTAAATTGATTACATAAGTTTTTGCGTGAAAATAATTCTAGTTGTTTTAAATTAAAACCTTTACATCTTAGTATACTACTTGTTTAGGATATTTTTTCTCACAATTCTCATGGCCTCATACTTATTTAGTTATTCATTACTTGTTTGGAGTTATGATATGGGAGAGTTATTAATTTATTCACAGGTTTTGTCAGCCAGGCTATTCCAGGAGTCCAGTAAATGATATGTAACTTATAAAACCTGAAAGAGTGAGTAAGAATTGTATTTAATGAATATAACTTAATATTTTATTGCATAATAAAATTATATAAGTATTTTATTATATACAAGTGTTTTATTAAATTTATTGGTTATATAAATTTTTATATACAAGTTAAATTGAACATAAGATAATATATTCTACAAATAAGGGCGCATTTTTATGTATTTAATAATTACAAATTTATATTTAATTAATTGAAAAACATATATTATAATCATAAGTGTAAAATTGACTTATAATATATTTAAATTAATTATTTAAATTTATATATTAAATAACACCTCTCATATAATACTAAACAATAATTAATGACGCTTCTTTTGACCCTTAATTGTGTTAGAAAAAACCAATTAATTAATTTATACTAAATTGAGATTAATTACATGTTTTGTTGCGTCAAAGTATTTTTTGTTTCACTTAAAATATCCTTTAATCAGACTGTACCATCTGTTTGGAATTATTTTTCTCATAGTTCCTATGTTCCAATCTTGTTTAGTTATTCACTATTTTCATTTACTAATTTGGGAATTAATGGCGGGAAAATTGGATTCTTAATTGGGGTTTTAATTATTTGTTTCATGTTTTTCTCTACATTGTTATGTTTCATTTACTCTTTGATATATTTGTTTTATTCCATTCTAATCATTGTATTTACAAATATAGTAGCGCTTCAGAGGACCCATTGCCTATAAAAGGGCCTTGGATAATCCCCTTTAGACGGATCACTTATTAAAACACTCAACAAATTAAATAACTATTTTATTACGTTTATATTTTTTTATTAGTAATACAATTCTAATTAAAAGTCTATATAACAAATTAAAGGTTGCTTTAAGTTTGATAGTAATTAAAAGTGTTTGCCGCGCAGAACCCTTACATTGAATAATATTATTATTAATAAATACTAAGCTTTTGTCATCTCTCAAAGTTGCTCGCCATTGTTTTCCCTCTTAAATAAATTAAATATATTATTACAAATTATTCCCTTTATTTTCCCTTGTCCTCCTCCTTCTCTCCTCCTTTTCTCCCATTTTTCTTACCTTCTTCTAGACGACTGACCGACAACTGGGGACCTTTCCAAACGATGACGACGATCGAGCCTGGCGACGAACGACAAAATGCACGGACCACCTAGCAAAAACAAAACTTTTGCCGTGACTGTGTTTCGAACTTGGGTTTGATATCTTAGGTTTATATTATATTAATTTTTATATTATTTTGAAGTGATTTTTTGATCACTATTGTAAGTTCACCTTTGCGCCTCACACTCATATTACTATATTTTTACTGCAATAACAGTGATTGTGGCTTAATTGCTGATTCACTGAGTGTAAGTGTTCAATTATTAAAAAAATTTTTTCCTAGTTGACCATTATAGAGTGTTAAATCCTCTTAGTCCTAGAAGAATTGACATTTTTATTAATAAAAATTGAATTATTAATTTAATTTTTTTTATTAATTATTGTTAATTTTGGTTGACTTAAAAGTACTTTGTGCTTAGTCCCATATATATTGCCATATTTAATATTGGTAATTAATTGGTTGAATTAACTTGATTGTTATTCCCAATTTAACCTTGCAATCCATTTTTTTTTAAAAAAGAAATTAATTTTTTATAATTATTACTTTATATTGAAAATTTTTTTTTTCTATAATTTAATTAATAAAATTTTTCTTATTATTTGGAGCAATTATTGACTAACTTTTATTATTTTTTTTAATAAATAATAAGTAAATTAAAATCTTACCACTAGTATGTCCAACAATTTGGCAGAAAAAATGGATAACATGCAAGTGGATGAAATAGAAATTGACTATAATGCTGACACTGTAAGTTCTTCTAAAGTTGGTCATAAAAAATCTTATACTAACACAAAGAATTCACATACTGCAGGATGTGGAAATGACAGGAAATGCAAACAAACCAAACCCCCTTCCCCCAGTACCACAGAAGGAAGTAAAGCCTCTAGTGCCTCAAGAAGGTCTTCCAAAAGGATTCAAAATAAAAAAGCTTCCTCTGCCACAACAAATCAGCAACCTATCCAGTCATATAAAAGAGTTGAAGACAGAAAATATGACGTACAAAGCAAAGGTAGACACATTGTGGGATCAGGTCCAAGAACTCAGGAACCAGTTTCAGGCCCAGGCCCCTCCTCAGTTGCCTCCCAATCAGCCTCAGTTTCAGGCTCAACCTTCACAGCCACCCAGCTCAACCATCCAAAATCCAAATACTATGGAAGTAGAGCAATGGAAATGGGATTATCTAATGAGTCACTACCAACAGAATGTGCAACACCCTCCTCATCATCAGCCTGGCCCATCCAGAACACCCAATTTCCATCCACCTCCTCATCCCTACCAACAAGGCAGGAGAAAGAAGGCCCAAGCACAATCCCAAACCCAGTCCCAGGGGAAGTTTCCTCCTCTGCCATGGTAAGTAATTTGGTTGATAGTCACTTGGGTATGTTTTCTAATAAATCTTCTTCTGCAGGTAATATTATTGAACATGGTGAAAGAACAGTTAAACCTGTTAAAAGACAGCTTCCTGTAACTAGTAGCCCTATTGATGTAATTAGCAAATTGTCATTTGATGAACCTTTACATTTAACTTCTACATCTTTAATTAATCCTTCTCTTGCAATTAAAAATGATTCTGTTCCCCCTGAAATCTATATCTTAATTGAAAAAACTTCTGAGGAAATATTGAAAGATACCCTTGATTTTAATACTGTGAAAGACAAACATGTGAGAGATGTGTTAATCCATGAAAATGATAGATTAAATAATTTACACTTGCAATGAAAAGTGAGTTCTTCTGTAAAAGATACAGCTTATTTAAAAATCAAAGAAACCTTGAATATTGTTCTTAGTCAACAAAAACAAATAAGAAGTGACCATATAGCTATCTCAGATAGAAATATCAGTCTACATAAGACCTTGAGTGAATTGAAACCCCTTATTGAGGAAAATTATTCATTCAAGAATGAAATAAAATCTCTGCAAAATGAGTTTAAGAAGCTAAAAAATGATTTCCATGCACTAAGTACCAAACACTCAGTTTCTGAGGACAGAAATGTTCTATCTCTTGCAAAAGTAAATGACCAGATGTCTGAAATTCCAAGAATAAGAAACTATGTGTCTGACCTACAGGAAAAGTTCTCAACCTTAACCATCAATAATGAATTAAATGAGATTTCTGTAAATAAGCTGCATAAAAATAAAGGAAAAAAACCTGAGCAAGGTTCATCCTTTCTTCCTCATATTTCAACCATTAAACAAACTGACAATGAGTCTGTAAAATCTTTTGCTACTAGCAAAAAATCTTGTGATGGTCATGCACCAGCTGTTTCTGTAAATAATGAAATTTATGAACACCTGGCTAAACTTCAGGAATTATTAATAATGAATAATTCAAACCAAAAAATGGACCATCCCAGTAGTCAGAAAAATTGGCCTAAGTTAGACCAATATCCTACCTTTGATGGTGATTCTTCCTCTGATTGGCAACACTTTATCCAAAGAATTGATAATTTAAAGAGATCTTATAAACTACCTGATGAGGAAGTTGTTTCTAAGCTAATTTCTTTATTTTCCAATGTAGCCTTGATGTGGTATGAATCTGTCCTTTTAGATAACAATCATTATACATGGAATGATTGGAAATCCTTGATTGAGAATCAGTTTGGTGGTTCAAAATTCAGGTTAGCTCAGCAGAGACTGTATGAGAATACTAGATATGTATCCTCCTCTGTTGAAAAGCCCATTGTTTTCCTGATGAAAATAACTAAAATCCTTAGAGCAATTGATCCAAAGATGGATTATGATATTTGGAGAGATAAAATCTTGTATAAATTACCAAATTCTCTTAGGGATTTGATTGTTGCTAGAACTGAGCATGTAAGGGAAAATTCTTCTTTCATTAATATCTGTAATGAAGTACTACTCAACCATAGATATGAACCAAAGAATTACCTTAGTAAATCTTATAATGATCAGAATAAACCTTCTATAAAGCTCCCAGAAAAATCTGGTAAACCATCTGCCCCAGTTGCACCTAAAAAATATGCAACAAATACTTGTTATAAATGTAACAAACCGTGGCAGAAGGGTCATGTTTGTGACAAGAAAATTCATCTTGTTGAACAAAATGAAGACACTGATGAAGTTGAACTTGATGTCAATAATTCTTCCAGTGACTGTGAAAGTAATATCTCCTATGACAATGAATCTGTTAAAGATGTTTTAATGTTGGAACATGATGTCCATTATTTAAATAATATATCTGAAGATTGTGTATTGAATTTATCTTCAGTAGAAAATGCTGAGATAATTAAAGATATTACTAACAATTCTATTCCTATATCCCCTTTAAAGGCACCTGTTATCATTAATGGTAAAAATGTTGATGTAGTTCTTGATTCTGGTGCTGGAGGAAGTGTAGTATCTGAAAAAGCTTTGGCTTCAGTGGATAAGGAATATTTGAGTAAATTATTACCTATAACTTCTGAAAAATGGAGAGGGTATGGTTCTACCTTATTTCCTATTGGCAAATACAAAACCTCTGTATTCTTCAAATATAATGGTGGTTTTGTCAGAGCTATTTGTGAGTTTGTTGTCATGAAAAATGATAATTTGAGCAATTGGTTTATTATGGGAAATGATATTTTAACCATGTTTGGTGTGAAACTGGACCCAGAAAATAATTGCTTTACCTTAGGAATGAATGGGAAAAGAAAATTCAAAATTTCTTCTCCTAGAACTTCTGGGCATTTGTTGAAATCTTGTAACTCACTGACCCAATGTAAAGGTAGAACAACAACTGAAATGGATGATTTATTACATGAAATAAATACCGCTTCTTTTGGTAATCAGTTGACTAGTGAACAAAAGGATTCTGTTGTTGCCTCTATTACCTCATTCCCTATGGCTTTTGCTCATGGTTCTCATGTCTTGGGAATTGTTCAGGAAGAGATGAAAATTACCTTATCCTGTAATTTGAGTGATATTCCTCCTTCCCTTAAGAAAAAACCATATCCTGCTTCTCCATCAAAAAGAAAAGATATTGAAGATAATATTGAAACATTATTGAAAATGAATATCATTGAGAAAGTGGATGTCACCCCCAAATATTGTGTCATCTCCCCAGTCTTGATTTCTTATGAAAAATATAAAGCTAGATTATGTGGAGATTACAGAGCTTTAAATACTTATACTGTTGATGATATTTATCCTTTACCCAGAATTAATTCAATACATGCTACCTTGCAAGGTGCAAAATTTATTAGTTGTCTGGATGGTAATAAAGGGTATCATCAAGTTCCAGTTGAGAAAAACTCTCAAAATTTTTTGCTTATTGCTACTCATATGGGAATAAATAAGTATGTTAGGATGCCATTTGGCCCTAAAAATGCTCCTTCAGTTTTCCAGAAAGTCATGGATAACACTTTCCATCAAGAAATTATTGAAGGTTGGCTCATGGTTTATATTGATGATATTATTGTTTTTTCTAAAACTTTTGATGAACATATGATTCACTTGAATAGAGTTTTCCAAAAAATGGATGAAATCAATATGACCTTATCTTTAAAAAAGTGTAAATTTGGTTTTAAATCTTTGAAAGTCCTTGGCCATGTTGTGTCAGGCTTACAAATTTGTGTAGACCATAATAAAGTTGCTGCCATTCAAAATGTGAAAGCACCAACTTCTGTAAGAGAAATCCAAAGTTTTTTGGGTATGTGTGGCTATTATAGACAATATATTAAAAATTATCAGGTCATAGCCTTGCCTCTTACAAAACTGACCAGAAAAGATGTTGCTTTTCTCTGGAATAATGACTGTCAGAAAGCTTTTGATACATTAAAAAGTTGCTTAATGACAGCCCCTATATTGGCTCTTCCAGATTTTAACAAGCCATTTGTCCTTTATACAGATGCTAGCTTTATTGGTCTGGGTGCTGCCCTTCACCAAAAGCAAATTATTAATGATAAATCCTCAGAGGTTGTAATTTGTTATATTTCAAGAACCTTAAGAAATAGTGAATTGAAATATGGTGCCACTCAATTGGAGTGCTTAGCAGTTGTTTGGGCTCTTGAGAAACTTCATTACTATTTGGATGACCAAAAATTTGAGTTGGTAACTGACTGTAGTGCTGTGAAATCTCTCTTAAACCTCAAGACACCTAACAGACATATGTTCAGGTGGCAACTTGCTGTTCAAGAGTAAAGAGGAAGGATGACTATTATCCATAGAGCTGGAAATGTTCACTCTAATGTTGATATGCTCTCCAGATTGCCTCTGCCAAATAATGACTCCAATCCTGCTTATGTACCTGAAGATGATACTGTTCATATCCATGGTATATTTATAGTTGATATGGAAGAGGAGTTATTACAGTTAATACTGGATTCATATGATAAAGATTCTGATTTAAATAAATTGGTTACTATTTTGAATGATCCTAAGAATGCTTCAATTCAAGCATTAATAAAAACTCTTCCTGCAAAGTACCAAAATGCTTTAAATAAAGGAAAGTTCTCTATTGAAGATGGTTATATATATTATAGAAGGAAGCTTACCAATGTAATTGTTATTCCTCCTTCAATGAAAGAAACTATCCTCAAACTTTGTCATGATGACATATTAGCTGGTCATTTTGATCTTGAAAAAACATTGATTAGAATCAAAAACACTGCATGGTGGGCTAATATGTCTGAAGACACAAAATTATATGTTGAATCTTGTGATTCCTGCCAAAAATCTAAAAGGTTAACAGGTAAGAGAGCAGGGTTATTACAACATATTGAAGCACCTAGTGCTCCCTGGCAAATCATTAATATGGATTTTGTCACTGGTCTTCCTGTTGCAGGTAAAGACAGCTTTAACTCTTGTTGGGTAATGGTTGATAGATTCACAAAAATGTGCAAATTTATTCCAACCCACAAAGATGTATCCACCAAATAATTATCTTTCTTATGGTGGTCTTACATGTTTAATATTATTGGTTTTCCAAAAGCCATTATCTCTGATAGGGATCCAAAATTCACTTCTGAGTTTTGGACCTCTTTGATGGATATTTGTGGCTGTGAGTTAAAATTGTCTACAGCTCACCATCCTCAGACTGATGGTCTAGCTGAAAGAATGATTCAAACTCTAGAAGATATGATTAGAAGGTATTGTGCCTTTGGTTTAGAATATAAAGACAATGACAGATTTACTCATGATTGGGTCACTCTTTTGCCTGGTCTTGAATTTGCATATAATAGCATTGTTCATTCTGTCACTGAGAAAAAGCCTTTTGAGCTTTGGTTAGGTTATGTCCCAAACACTCCTGCTCAGATTCTCAATAATAAATTACCTAAGTTGGAACTACACCCTGGTGTAAAATCTTTTATGCAAATGCAACAGCTATGCAGAAAACATGCTCAGAGTTGTATTGATAAAGCATTTGAATATGAAAAGAAAAGATGGGATAAATCCCATAAAGAATACACATTTAAAAAGGGTGATGAAGTGTTGATCTCTACTGTCCATTTCAATTTACAAGGTAACCACAAATTAAAAGATCCTTTTGTAGGACCATTTGTTGTTAAAAGAATGGTTGGTGATAATGCAGTAGAAGTTGTATTGTATTCTCCATATGATAGGAAACATCCTGTCTTTCCCATTTCTTTGCTTAAGCCTTATACTTCCAACAGTGACTTATTTCCAAAAAGAAGAGGAAGACCTAAGAAGAACCCTCAGGAAGTCACAGAAACAGCAGAAATTGATAAAATTCTCAATGATAGAATTATCACTTCTGAGAGAGGTACTGAATATTTATTGAGATATAAGAACAAATCATCTGAACATGATGCATGGATACCTGGCAAGGAAATTTCAAATCTGCCTACTCTGTTGAAAAAATACAAAAAGAAAAAATCTTAGCATTTTTTTTATTGTTTTTTTTAGAGTGAGGGAGTGTCAGCCAGGCTATTCCAGGAGTCCAGTAAATGATATGTAACTTATAAAACCTGAAAGAGTGAGTAAGAATTGTATTTAATGAATATAACTTAATATTTTATTGCATAATAAAATTATATAAGTATTTTATTATATACAAGTGTTATATTAAATTTATTGGTTATATAAATTTTTATATACAAGTTAAATTGAACATAAGATAATATATTCTACAAATAAGGGCGCATTTTTATGTATTTAATAATTACAAATTTATATTTAATTAATTGAAAAACATATATTATAATCATAAGTGTAAAATTGACTTATAATATATTTAAATTAATTATTTAAATTTATATATTAAATAACACCTCTCATATAATACTAAACAATAATTAATGACGCTTCTTTTGACCCTTAATTGTGTTAGAAAAAACCAATTAATTAATTTATACTAAATTGAGATTAATTACATGTTTTGTTGCGTCAAAGTATTTTTTGTTTCACTTAAAATATCCTTTAATCAGACTGTACCATCTGTTTGGAATTAT